>PVIC010008388.1:0-28172 GCA_004025085.1 Thryonomys swinderianus | reverse complement strand
CTAATTCTGCACAGTGCCTAATGGTAACCTTAAGAAAGTGTTCCTATTCTTTTCTGTGAAATTACTGCCATAAGTTTATCCCACAAGGACATATTATTTGCTCTAATGATCCGGTAATTATCAGGTAATGAAATGGCTGAGCCCTAAGTATATTATTAAGAACAGTTGTTGTGTAGAATATTTTTATCATGCAATTAGAAATGTTACTTACATTTCAGTAACACATAAGTTACATGCTGAGGAGCACGGAAATAAAGCCATATCTTTCACTCTTCTGCTGAAATTAGCCTTAAATACATACATAAAAGACCTAAGATGCTGAATTGTGTGAGCTGGCATTTGAATCTAAACATCTTCTTTGTGTTTGCAGTGTGTCCTGCTGTCATTAGGCAGAGGTCTCCTTTCAGAGCTGAGTGTTCCCGTGATGGATTAGGTGGCTTCATGTCTAAGCTCACCATCCTGACTTGTCCCTTTCCCTTTTCTCCTGGAGAAGGATTTCATTGTGAGGGGACTAACTTGATCCATAGAGAGTTTTGCAAACAAAGACACATGGTACGTCCTGGAAAAGAATGAGTGAAGTTTTAGCCAATCTGTATTCAGATATCTTTTGTTTTACAGACATTAACATGTGATCCAATTTTGCATCTATATTAAGTTTTTTGCTGAATATAGACATTCAGAATAATTCTTCCCTGTGAGATTTGGTTTTGGTAGCCCCTGAACTGTTATTTACCTTCTTTTAATATGAATACCGCAGAAATGTTTCTCACAAGTGAGAAACTGCTGGGTAGTATTCTTTCTTGGAAATGGTCATCATCTTCCTAGGGTCAGTTCTTTATCTGCACTGAGAGTTGACTTAAGTTCTTCCATTTCTCTTGACTCTTGTATTATTTCTTACTTTCCACTGGAAGCTCCTTGAGGGCAGGATTCATATTTGATTCACTTTGGCACAAAAATACTAGCTAGTGGTGAACAGTTGTAACTTTGAGCTCTTCCACTTTGCATTTCACTTGTTACTTCCTTTACTCCTATGTCAGGGCTATGTGCTGTGCCCCAGAGTATAGTTGGCATGTCTGTGAGGTAGTGGTTGTAAATGGCCTTAGAGACACTGAGATGCTAGTTCTGGAAACAGTATTCAAGCCAATTTTTCTTCAGCTCAAGATTTTATGCTCTGAATAGTTAAATCCTCTTCTTATGTATGGGACCTTTAACATTGTATGAAAGTGAATAAATGGTATAGAATGCACACATATTAAAAAAAAGAATGCACACATAATTCTTCATCTAGGTTGTGTGATGAGCTGATGTCCCTTGGGAAAGGTGAACACTCATCTGGGTGTTAAGTGGTTTGTACTCAAGAAGTGTGGACAAGTCAGTATGTTTATGAGACATACTTTTGAAGTAGCATAAAGGAAATAAATATGTGATAACTTGGGTAAGCTGTGGGTACCCCTGTATTTTTTATTATCCAAATCATGCTGAAAGCCAACAACTGTGACAACAGCAATTTTTTTCTTGAACTTACTTTCCATGTTACTTGATCTTGTCATTATTTGCAGTTTGATACTGAACTTTATAATTGTTGTTAGCTGACTCAGATTAAACCACTTTGCCCAAGGCAGTTTTCACAGGTTAGGGGTTCAGTTTTGGGGAATAAAATTACCAGGAGGGGTAATCGTGGGACTACTTAATGCCACTTACATGTCAGGTTTGTCCAGGTTTCACTGTTCCTTGCTATTCTACAAACATCTCTTGAGCATTACGTGGCAAGCACTATCTTAGATTCTAAAGATGCAGAGGGTCAGGTTAGATATAGCCTCTGTCTTACTAATTTGAAGGCTGCTAGGGAGATACATCAGAGGGCAGGTTATTTGCAGTGAAACTATGTAAGCTGGCTTCTTCAGGTACTTTAGGGAGAGTTAGGAGTTCAGGCTTCTGTGTTAGGGAACGAATAGCCATTGACTCATGAATCAGAGACTTGGAAAGAGTGACTTCTGAGCTGAGACCTGGGAATTAAAGATGAATTAGTCAGACAAAGGCTACTCTGCCCCACCCCCCGAATCAGTAAGCTAGTTAAACATGGACCAGACTTGACGTACTTGTGCTGCTTTAACATTCCTTTAAGAAAATTCAGCTTGTTTGTGGTAAAATATTCAAATTTTCCAGTGGGAGAAGATCATACCGGTGTAGTGTTAGACTTATGTTTCTTTTCATATATCTAGGCAGTGTAGAGTGACAGCACTTGTGAGTAAGGAGAAGTGGATTGGTACTTAAAGAACTCAGTAGGCTTTAGGCTATGTAAGGTGATTTGAGTGATGATGTCCCCTCTAAAATTCATGTTGCCACTTAATCATGTGTTGGTAGTAAGAGCTATGATTTTTGGGAGGTGATCAAGAAATAAGATCACTGCCCTAAAGAATGTAATTAGCAAATACCCTTACAGAGGGGCTCAAGGTTGAAGGAAATAATCTCTTGTCTTCCTATCTCTTCTGTCATGTGAGGATACAGCACTGGTCTGTGCAGGACACAGGGACAATATTCTATCTTAGAGAGAGAGAGAGGCCTGGCCCTCTTCACCAGACACCATATGCTGTTGCCCTTGATTTTAAATTCAGGAACAGAGAGAAATAAATTTTTTTTATAAGAGACCCAGTCTTCAATATTTTTATAACATCAAAAAGAGCTTATTATGAGTAGAGGGAAAAGTAATGAATTTGGATATTTTTATATCTATTCACTTTTCTGAAGGAAATGCTAACTGTAATTTCTGGAAAATGATTTTTCTGATCAATCCTTATTTGTGTCCTTCATTGACCTGACTTTCTGTAGGTTCATTTCGAATGTAGTTGGCTCTATGTACATTTAACTACATGTTCCTCGTTCCCAAGAAGCATTCTGTTCTGCAGAGGTCCCTTCAAATATATACTTACTAATTTTTAATCCAGAGGACACTATTTTCTATCTTTCAAAATCATTTAAATCTTTTTTGAATTTTATTTAGGATATAGTGCCAGGCACTAAAATTAGCACTTGCCTCCTAGCTTTTAATAAGAAAGTTGTATTCCCAATTCAGAGAAGCCTTTGGGTGTTGGGGAAACTGTTGAGGATACTGAAGTGAGGGTGGCTTCTTGGAGCACCAGATCTAGGATGATCCTGATGATCGTGAAGTTGGGATGCAAAAGGATTAAAAATGTACTTACCTTCTTAACTCCTTCCAGTTAGTGATGGAAGTATTGGGTCATCTTTTACATTTATTTTCCTGTGTCTCTTTTTTTACTGTCACCTTAGTATTTAAACTCAAAAGCCTTCCTACTGACTGGGATTATTTCAGATCTTTCCATGAGATAGCCAGCCAGCCAGCTAAACACAAACAAACACACCTCCTAAAATCTCACCCTTCATTTTTTCTTGATAAAGGCCTTTCTACTTCCTGTCTTGCTAACTCAAATAAACTAATTCTCTCAGTAGTTTAGATATATTAAGTATAGTGTCTATTAACTACTTCCAACGTTTCTAAGGAGTATTTTTCATTTAAGAAAGGAGCTTCTGTCCATTTGTCCTTTCCTCATAGAAACAGCAAGACTTACGGTAATTCCTTCTTTAGGTATGTGAATGACAAATATGCTGTTCTGAATAAGAAGATATTCATGAGCTCACGTTTCTGCAGTCCTTGTTTTCATTAAGGGGAAAATAAGGTTGTCTTTCTTAATTGTAAATATAGGTAATGTTGGTTGATAATGCCATCTTATCTGTTAATGACTTGCCTATACCCATTTGTACCTCAGTTTCCTGATTTTTAATTTGTGGGGAATATTAATTATTGAGTCATTGTCAAGAAAAAAAGGGCATAGTGTGCAAAGAGCTTACCACATAACAATCACTTCACAAAAGCCAATTATTAACTGTATTTTTTGAATTATTTTAAAAAGCTTTCTGACCTCTATTTACAGTTTTCAACCTTGTTTACTGACAGTCAAGACTTTAATGAAGTAAGACAGTTGTGTCAAAATGAATAATAGATTTTGTTACAGATGTTGGCTGTACATTAACTTCTAGAAACACTGAGATTGGCTGAAAGTATATTTGATCACACTGCATAATTGTAGAATGTATAGCAGTTTACATTATGAAATTGGGGTATTTCAATGCTATTATTGCGTATTTTAAAAAGTAGAACTAAGGTTTACTTTGAGTTTTATTACAGATAACGTGATCTTGTGTTTGAGTAGCTTTCCCAAAGCAGTTTTATGTATAATTTCAGTTTTACTGCCTCTCCAAAGAAGTAGATAGGTACATCATGACTTGTTTTAGAGCAGTATTGTGACTGTCGTTAGGTGTGATGACTTATCCGAAGTATTATGTCTATTTAGGAAGGAGCTTAAATTATTTAGTTGTTAAAGATTGAATTGCCTTGACCTGAGCAATTTGTTGATGTCTGATTTTACTTTTTAGTTTCAGTGACTTTAGTTCAAATAATAACAGTACCTCTGAGGTTGGAGGATTTAGTTCTAAAATAGGAAAGAACACATTTGGTTTTCTGAGTATTCAATATTTTTTAGTAGCACTCTCAGCAGAAGTAATTTAGTGAGAGATGGCACTTTGAGCCATATTGAAATACTTTAAAAATAAATTGATTTTAAGAGGCAAAATATAAAAAAAGTCTTGTGAACATTTTCTCCCTCCTTTTAAACTTATAAAATTATTTAGTAAAAAATTTGGACTAAATGAGTTCTTATGGGTGGAATTTTTTACATAAGTATCATCTTATCAGTTTTAAAAGGCAAATAATCTCATGGTTGAAGACCTTGTCAATTCAAATTATTACTGAATACAAAAGGATGTATAATATCAGTTAAGAGAAAAGCAGCTCATTCATTTGATCCTTAAAATCTGGGATGCGTCTACCTTTATACTAAGTGTATTAGAGAAACAACTCCTACTTGGTCAGTTGGAATTAAACAGGTGTAGCATTTTCTGTAGTTTTTGAGCTTCAGTTTTTGAGTCTGTTACAGTAGAGTCAGGAAAGTCCCCATGGGTGGAATCATGATCAGTTTTATTTCAATAAGTTAAAGTTCTTACACAGTTTGGCTGACCCCTTTTCCATTACAGATTAGGACTGACCTGGCCAACGTAATGGGGGAAACCTTTGTCTTGCTCCATCTTTGAGCTACCTTTTCCCTGTCAGAGCACTTACCATCCTCCACCAAAGGAACTGCACCTCCCTGCTATTCTGGCTTCTTCTCTTGAAACACACCTAAAGTATTTATTCACATTAGGCTCTTAAGGTTATTTTCTCCAGTAGGTAAATTTATTCTTTGAAAGAGGGCCTAGCAAAAGGACATGGTTCAACCTAAAAGAATCATAAGTGGTGGAATTTTAATTGTAATTCTGTATCAAAAGTCTTCCTATGTCCATTCAGTTAAATACTTGTAGATAACATATACCTACAAGCAAAATCAATTCTGTTGATAAGAAAAAAATTATGAATATCACAAAGAAATAATGGGACATGAGCAACTATAGATTGAAGCTATGCAAGACTTAACATATAATTCCTGAACACCTATTATGTACTACAGTTTTTTTGCCCATCTCAGCATGACAACTAAATTTTAAAAACTATATAGTAAAGTATGCTTAAAAATCATCTTCTGATGCATAGATATTGATATAAATCTCTTAAAGCTACTACATGTAAATCACTTCTAGATATACTTTTGCCAGAATGTCCCTGCTAAAACGACCCCCCCCCCCACTGGCCCCATGTTTGATATGGGTAATGAAACTTGTTTAAGAGACTTGGTCTTAGAGCCAGCCATATATTAGAAAGTGATTGATTCATTCTTTTCCTCCCTTCTTCCCTCCTTCCCTCCTTTTTGCCCCTGAAAAGTACTTTATTGAGTTTGGTTAATATACAGATTGTTGTAAAATTTAATATGTACAATTCCATGAGTTTGGGGATGTGTATACACTTGTGATGCCAATAGCACTGTTAAAGCCATTACTGTGTCCATTACCTTCTCTTATGGCTCGTGTGTAGGTGTTCCCACAAAGCCTCATGCAGTCATAGGGGGGTCAGGCTTTTCAGAGGTGGTTGTATCTACAGTGTGTGGTGCTCGGATCAAGGGTGTGTGATTAGTAAATCAGTCCACCGATTGGTTGCCACGCTTCTGGCTTGTATTCAGGGTGTGGGTGCTATGCTCACTCTAGGGCAGGTAGCCTGCATAAAATATAAGAGACAGAGAGGCAGAGACAGGAGGATTGCTGTGTTCATGGCGGCTTGCCTGGGCATCATTGTGAGCTCAGGGCCAGCCTGAACTACAAAGCGAGACCCTGCCTCAAAAGAAAAAAAAAAAAAAAAAAAAGAGAGACAGAAAGAGGGCTAATGTGTTCTTACCTCCTGCTGTGAATTATTTTTTCTCTTCAATGCCATTCTGCTATGCCATCCTGCCTTGGAGCCAGCTGACTATGGCCTGAGACCTCTATAAGCTGTGAACTGAATAAACTTTTTCTTCCTTGATTTGTAGGTGTTGGGTATTTTGTCTTAGCAGAAAAAGTAACTAAGATACCTTCCAAGTGTGTTTCCACTTCCTTATTGGAACACAGTGTAAAATCATCTCATTTAGCAAATTTTAAGTACACAATACATATTGTTAATTACGTGCATTTTTGCTGTGCATTAGATCTCTGGGATTTATTTTACTTAATTGAAGCTTTATATTTTTGACTGTTTTCCATTTTTGTCCAATCCCTAGCAACCACCATTCTACTCTCTAGTAAGAGTAGTTTGATGCTGCATATGAATTAGATCATCTGTTCTTGGCTTATTACACTTTACATAATGCCATTAGGCTTATTTTTGAGACAGGGTCTCACTTTGTAGTTCAGGCTGGCCCTCAGCTCACTATGTAGCCCAGGTAAGCCTCGAACTCAGCAATCCTCCTGCCTCCTGAGTGGTGGGATTACAGGCGTGAGTCACCACACCCAGCACTGTGGTATGTGGTATTGATTGCTGGTGAGCGTGAGTCACCACTCCCAGCATTGTATGTGGTTACCGGGGATCGAACTCAGGACCTTGCTCTTGCAAGGCAGGTGCTGGAACCACTGAGCTAAATCTCCAGCCCCTCTTTCTTTTTAAGAATCAGTAATATTCTTGTATAACATGTATTTTACCTGTTCATACATCAGTGGATTTTTGACTTATTTTCAACCTAATTCTTAACTTTGCTATTGTGGATAATTGCTGTGATGAAGAGAAGAACATGAGTCTGATTTTATGTCTTTCATTTTTTTATTAGTACATGTTTGCAATACATAATGTTTACATTCCTGGTTTGGAGTTGGTTCATATACCTAACATATCAGAACCCAATTTTTCTCCTTTCTTTCCACTTGCTGTCCTCTCCCTCCATCTGTTGATAACCTTCAAATTTGAGAAAAATCTGTTTGACCTTGTTTTAAATTCTGTTGATATTCTGCAATAGGACCACTGGGTTATATTGTGGTTACACTTTTAATTGTTTGAGAAATCTCCTTATTGTTTTCTCTAATGGGTCTACCAATTTTCATTCCCACTGGGAGTGTACCAGGGTTCTTTGCTTTTCACACCTTGGTCTGGAGAATGACCTTTCTGAACTTTATGCTAAAGAGGCAATAATGGAAATGTCCTCATGTGACTGTTATGAAATTTAAATGCTGTAATGAAGACATGTAAGTCATTTAACATTCTGCCAGACACAAAGAAAATGCTTAATACATAATGATATTATAATGTACTAAAGTACTTATTTTGATTTAAAACACAAGATTGCTTAGAGTGGGGATTCTTTGTGTGGGGGAGAAGAAATCAAAATGTGATGGTAGCAATAAAAATTAATTGAAATAAAATTAGTGACTTCAAGAGCCAATATATTGGTTAGCCACACAGACCAGAGATGCAGGGGTGTGACCAGGAGAGAAACCAGAGTATAACCAACTGCAGGAGTTGGAAGAGGAGCAGAGAAGGCCACAGTGCAAGATGACTGAATGTACTTAAAGGCTTTTAACTATATTAGTAGGCTGCTCTGCCTACTCTCTGCTATTAGTTGTCCTATCAGCAAGAATCTGACAGTACAGTAAAGACATTAGAATGAAAAAGATGACTTCCAGTTGGGAAATCAAGCTTGTTCCACCTTTGGTAAAAGCCTGAAGTCTATAATGCAAAGCCAAAAATGACCTCTTCAGGAAAACTATTTGATTTATAAACACTGTGGTATGTTGATACTAGTGTTTTAATGCTCAGTATACCATCACATTTCTTTTTTAAAAATTGATTTTAGTGGTACATTTTATATATACATCTCTTTTTTGACTTGGTGACTCCTCTCAAGGTGATAAATCATGTAGTTGTCTGTGTCATTGTACTCACTGGTGCTATTGCTATTAAGGAAACATGGGATGAAGACCAAATGAAAACTTGTTTTCCTGGTGCCTTGATGAGATTAGCAACATTCAAGGTAATTGTAGAAGGCTGTTCGTCTTACCTTTGCTTAAGGATAGACCTACTAAGGGCAAAGAAGGAAATAGGGAGCCAATAAACTCTGACTTCTGGGCATACACTATCTCCCTCATAAACATGCACATATAAATATGTATGTACACATGCCTATATGTTGTTTTCCATGAATGCATGTGTATATCCCATTTAGCGAATTTTACATGTGTATGTATGTATGCATACATACATGTGTACACACATACATGGTGACCAAAAATGTCTCTGGTAGGTCCTGTGTAGAAAAATATGATCCCTGGGTTTAGTTTTTGGACTTATTTGCAGGACGTGAGTGTTCAGATCCTATTTTATGGAGTAGTAAGCCTACGTGGTCAGTTTAAAAATCAGGATAGGGCCAGGCGTGGTGGCTCACGCCTGTAACCCCAGCACTTGGGAGGCAGAGACAGGAGGATTGCTGAGTTCAAGGCTTGCCTGGGCTACATAGTGAGCTCAGGGCCAGCCTGAACTACAGAGCGAGACCCTGTCTCAAAAAAAAAAAAATCAGGATAGGGCTGGAGATTTAGCTCAGTGGTTCCAGCGCCTGCCTCGCAAGTACAAGGTCCAGAGTTTGATCCCTGGTAAACACATACAATGCTGGGTGTGGTGACTCACGCCCACCAGCAATCAGTACCACATACGGGCATGGTGGCTCATGCCTGTAATTGCAGCACTCAGGAGGAAGAGGCAGGAGGATTGCTGAGTTTGAGGCTTGCCTGGGCTACATAGTGAGCTGAGGGCCAGCCTGAACTACAAAGCGAGACCCTGTCTCAAAAAAAAAAAAAAAAAATTGGGGTAAAAACCTGTTTTTAAATTTCATAGGAAAATTGTCTCAGTCCCAAAAGACTAATCCAAAACCTCATCTCTGTTACCTACACTGATTTGGGAGTACACCATTATCAGGGCAGGATTTTGGTTTGGAGCTCTGAGTCATACCACTTGTTGCAAGCTGTTGAAGAAGCAAGTTTTGCTCTTTTCCAGGCCTGGAATCCCTCATCCTTGCCTTTACAACTTCCATTGTCCTGTATCTTTGATATAAGAGCCTCAGGCTCATTCTCTTCCTGTATTTCTGATCTATCATGATAGCCTAAAGACATGTTCTATATTAATAAAATTGTCTTACTTTTTTATTTCTTAGGAGCTTAGTAATATTGTAGAAATATAACCATTGCTTCATTATGTGAAGATAAGTATGAGCAAGGAACCCATTTTTCCAGTTTTAAGTAATAAAATTCTTCATAGATAATTAAAGAAATTAGCAGAAAGTTGATGTTTAGTGTACTTTAGGGTGTGTATTTGAAACACTTCATTAGTGGTCAAGAAATATGTATTATACAGGTGAATTTAGATTAGGACAAGTGAATTTATGGTAGTCAGTGAATAAACTTATTCTTTGGAGTACTATATCTGCCACTCCCTTTTTCTGTAGTTTTTATTTCCCTAATCACATGCCAGAATTTCCCCCTCAAGTCACTTTGCTCTGCCCTCTGGATGCCATGCAGTGAGATGACATGCCATCAGGGAAAGCAGTTTATTGAAATGAAGCTTGTGTGAGCTGAGTGTGGCCAGCCTTTGAGAAGCAATACTCCAAAGCAGGAGGTAGAACAAGACATGTTTCATACTTTTGTCTGCATGTTAGTTAATTTTCTGTTAGTATAACAAATATCTGAGACATTTAACTTGTAAGGAGAAAGTTCTGTTTTGGCTTCAAGTTTTGGAAGCTTCAGTCTATGACTGCTTGACCCTATTGCTTTTGGACCTATGACTGTCAAACAAAGGGACTCACTTCATGGTCAGAAAGCAGAGAGAGATAGGAGGAAGAGACTGCAGTGTCACAATTCCCATTAAGGGTACTACCCAAACACCTTCCACTAGGCTTCATCTGCTAAAGATTCCAAGACTTCTCTGTGGTGCCACAGTGGGTACTAAGCCTTTAGCCCATTGGCCTTTGGGCGACATTGAAGATTCTACCCATCTACCACCCTGGTCTAAGTCTCTTCCTGAAATACTCCAGCGACCCTGATCAACACGAAGGAAACTCAGCACAAGAAAGGCAAGTCTGAGAGTGCATAATTGAAAGACTGTAACAGAGATATGTGTTGAATCCAGGGAATTGGGAAGATATATATTATATCTTTAAAATGTGGCATTTTATAACCTCCCTGAATATGGCCACTTCCTCATTTCTAGATACTTAGTCAAGGAAATAGCCAGTCATGGCTGCAGAATTAGATATGAGAAACTTTGGTTCTGTTGGGATTTTAGAGAGTTTGATTTGGGATGAATTGTCCTTTAATTCCTTTAAAGTTTTTATTTCAGTGTCATTTATGTTGAAAATTAATTTTTAGTTGCAGATAATTAAAAAATACCTAAATATACAGAATAAAATATTAGTTTCTACTTGCCACCTTGATACCTTTCTTTTTTTTTGAGACAGGATCTCACTTTGTAGTTCAGGCTGGCCCTGAGCTCACTATGTAGCCCAGGCAAACTTCGAACTCAGAAATCCTCCTGTCTCTGCCTCCCGAGTGCTGGGATTGCAGGCGTGAGCCACTATGACTGACACTGTGGTATATGGTATTGATTGTTGGTGGGCATGAGTCACCACGCCCAGCATTGTATGTGGTTACCGGGGATCGAAGTCAGGACCTTGCGCTTGTGAGGCAGGTGTTGGAACCACTGAGCTAAATCTCTGGCCCGATACCTTTCTTATTTTTAAACAGTTCCTTATATCAGTCACTTGTGCATTTAGACTTCTGAACTATATATACATTTTTATCAGTAATCCTGTCTATCATATTGTCATTTTGGTTTTCTTTGGGTTTGTGTGAATCAAGATTTGGTCTTACATGGTTTCTATGTTTAGAGAGCCCTAGGATTTGTGGCCCATCCAGATTGTAGAGATATTCAAACAATAGAAACATGCTGCAGATTTATTTATTTTTCTAGTAAGTCTTATTTTATGGGATTTCTAGTATGCAGGATGTTAGTTGCATTATGTTTATTCTGCATTCAATCACCTACATTTATAGATGGAGTTTAGATTACATAAGTGATTTGACTATATTTTTGCTCTGATTTTTGAAGAGTGCCTGTTAAAGGTATTCATATAAAGTTTGCTGATATTTAGAGGCTAAGTGAAGATCAGAATTAGGTATTTTGAACCTTGGTTGTATATTCTTTTATTTATAACTTATTGATCCTATTTTCTATAAATTATGAAGTTTTGTAGGTTGGATCTAGTGGTTCTTGGGAGATAAATATTCATAAGATCCTGATTTAAACAGCTAAGTGATTTAGCATATATTTGCAATAACATTTCCTAAAAAAGTAGACCAGGTATAGGAGAAATCAGTTTCTAGACAAGGCAGGTTGTTAATAAAAACAAAGAATGCAATTGGGACAAAGTGCCTCAAAAGACTGCACTTACTCTCAATCAGATTTAATGCAGGACACAGAAATTTACAAGATTAGCTGACAATATCTGCCCACAGAATTGAATAGAGAAAAGTGTAAGAGGTCTGTCTGGATGCTATAGATCTGAAGAATCCAGCCAAAGGCCTGGAGCCCATAGCAGTATCCTATGGAGTGTAGCCTCTGCCCTACAGCTACAGTTATGCCCATTGGAGTACATATCGGGACGCTGAGGAATCTGCAGTGAAGGCTGCAAAACCCAAGGTCCAGTGTGGAAGGTTAGGCAGCCTGTGCCGGGAGGCTAGAATGCTGGTGCTGGAAGCGGAAACGTCTGCGCCAGAAGCCAGGAAACAATGCTCCGGGTGAAGAACCGATCTCCTCCAAAGAAAACAGCCATCGCTGGTGAACATAAGGACTTGAGCTCCCTAGGAGCTGAGAACAGCCAAAGTTCCTCCAAGGAGGATCTGCTGAAATTCTTCCCATTCTCCTTTTTTACCATTCTGACAACACCCTTCCTTAAAGTGGAATTCCATGCCTGGAATCACACTGACCTTGTTCAGCTGGGCATTCCCCACTAAAGTTGAACTAAAGTTGACAATGAACCACCACTGGCATTTAGCTCAATTTTTGGTATTACTGGGCTGATTACATCCATTACTTTGAAACTTTACTCTTTGAGGGAAAATACTGTATTAATAATTATGCAAGATAAGTAATAAATAAATCTGTACCAAGACCTGTCCATCTGGACCCAGATGTGTGGTCATTCTAGCTATAACTGTTATGATCATCCCTCTTACCTACAAATGCCTTTAGTTTGTTGTAAATGCTTGTCCTTCAACCTCCCACAGCGGGACTCAGGCAGGACTGTATTTCTTTGAGTTCAGGAAATGATCTGTCTAGCTGAGTCTAGGACCTTATTACTCAATATTTCTCAGCTTAAATACTTCATATTAAAAATTTCTAAGTTTCTTTTCTAACACCTGGCGTTTTCTAACACCTGCTATTCTCCCTTCCTCTCTCCACAGTGTTGTCTTCTGGTTTGCTGTCATCTCTCCTTTACTTTAATTAATTATTTATTTGGTTTCTCATTTAAGAGAAAATGTGATATTTAACTTTCTGAGTCTGGCTTATCTTGTTTAACGTTGACAGCATGCTGTTTTGCTGAGGGCTGTGTCTGACATGAGAGACCTCTCTTCTGTTCCAGAAGCCACTGCCAAACCTTTGGTGTTGTGAACTGTCAAGACATTCTCTGTTGACCTTGATCCTTCCCTTCTTTCTTCTTCATAGGGAAGGGAAATGTAGAGGGAGCCTCTCGCTTGGAGAGCAACAAAATATTTGATGATAGGGTATTATGGTGGCTTTAAGGGGTAGGAATTCAGATGATGAGCTTGGCTTGAACATGTTCTCCAGAGTTGGGGTAACTATGAAGGTGAAAGGAGTTAAGGGTAAAGGAGTCAGGTGTGG
The DNA here is from genome assembly GCA_004025085.1 of Thryonomys swinderianus. Lineage (NCBI taxonomy): Eukaryota > Metazoa > Chordata > Mammalia > Rodentia > Thryonomyidae > Thryonomys > Thryonomys swinderianus. The sequence goes on along the minus strand of PVIC010008388.1, from coordinate 14,761 downwards.
TGAGAGGCGAGAGGGTAAGGGAAGGTGGAGTTCGTGGGAGGATGTTAGCTTGTGAACGTGCTGCAAAAGGTTGAAAAGCAAGTTGAGGAATCTTCCAGAAGGTGTCTCTAATACTAGACACAGAGAATTGAAATAAATCTCAAATATTTACCCTGTTTTTCTTTCCACGTATTTATTGAAATGAGTTATTTTGAGGAAGCAGTTTTAGATGGCCTTTGTATGAATAGCAGAGATCCCAATTTTCAATTTGAATAGTGTCTGTGTTCATATTTAACAATATTTCTTTATCTGATATATAATGATATCCTAATATATGTGTATGTCATATTGGGCACTTTTGTGTGACACCAAAACTTAATTCCTCCTCTTCTAGGAGCTTTTGTTGTTGAGGGGCAATTAAGATAGGCACAAGGAAAAGTGCAGCACCAATAAAGGATCTGTGATTGCTAAAGAACCAGCTTGTACAACTTAGGGAGATGCTGTTTCAACATAGAGAGAGCTGGAGACATAGCCTAGTGTGAAGGCTCTAGATTTAGTATTACAAAAGGCAAAAAAAAAAAATCAACATATAGCCTTTTTATAGGCAGCTAAGATGATACATTCTTGAATGAGGTATCAGGATAGATCTCAAAGGAGTTGTGATGGGTATATTGTCATCAAGTAATAGTGGAGTAAAACTATGTTTATTGGTCTCAGGAAGGACTCGTTTCATCTAGTCATTTCTGGGGAACAGTGGTAGATAGTGTTAAACATCCGATTGCACAGGGCCTCAAAAGGCAAACTGTATATTCCATTAAAAGCTATAGTAACATATACAATTTTACATAGAGGGGTGATATGGTAAGAATTATATTTAAGAAACACTAATTGGTTATATTTGTTGGGCAAATTGGAAATGGAACCCACTAGAGGAGATAGAATAATCTTTTGATAATGTGGATAGGGTTAGCCTGGGAAAGGGAATGAGTAAGAAGGTTTTGCCAGAGAACAACTTGAGTTTCTACTATAGATTCTGCATGGTCTAGTTTATTTCACCCCCTCAATAACTTTTTTTTAATTTAAAAGTGGAATTTACTATCTATCTATCTATCTATCTATCTATCTATCTATCTATCTATCTATCATCTATCATCTATCATCTATCTATCTGTCATCTATCTATCATCTATCTATCTATCTATCTATCTATCTATCTATCTATCTATCTATCATCTATCTATCATCTATTTATTTTGAGACAGGGTCTGCTTTGTAGTTCAGGCTGGCCTTCAGCTCACTATGTAGCCCAGGCAAGCCTGGAACTCAGCAATCCTCCTGCCTCTGCCTCCTGAGTGCTGGGATGACAGGCGTGAGCCACCACGCCCAGCACTGTGGTATGTGCTATTGATTGCTGGTGGGTGTGAGTCACCGTGCCCAGCATTGTATGTGGATACCAGGATTGAACTCAGGGCCTTGCACTTGTGAGGCAGGCACTGGAACCACTGAGCTAAATCTCCAGCCCTACTTATTTATTTTTGAATCTTGTAAAAAATTTTCAATTACTAGTGCATGTTATTAATGCAAAATGGTGAGGTGCATTTGATAAACTGGTACATGCAAGTAACATATCTTGATCTTTTTCTATGCTGTCACGGCCCTCTCCTTTTCTTTTGCTTCCTTCTGATCTCATTCATCATTTCCAAAAGATGTGCCCTCAAAAAGTCTATGAAGGAATATTTTGGTTCCCATTTTGGGGTGGAGGAAACTGAAGCCTAGAAGAGGCCCAGAAAAGTTTTATATCCAAATTCCATAGCTAGTAAGTGAACACTATAGAGCTATGGTGGCCACTATCTTTATAAAGCTATATTAATTAAAATTAAAATTTTAGAATCACATACCCAGTGATCGGTTACATTTTAGCTAGTTAGTCACATGTGGCTACCATATCAAATAACATATAATATCTATTATTGTAGAAAGTTCTGTTGAACTGATTTGAAAATAGGTTCTCTAACTTTGAGCTTGTATTCTCAAATAATCCACTACAATACCTACCACTGACAAAAAGCCTCCCTGATTTCTAACTGGATAGGGCTAGGTCAAAAGAGAGAGGCAGGGTGGACTAGCACAGCATTTTGATGGTTTCTTTATTAACACATTGAAATAATTTATTAAAATATAGTATTTCAAGCTCTTTTTAGTGAGTTCATTTGGTTTTTATAATTTATTTTTACATGTCTGTGATCCATAATACATTCATCATGAGGAGCTGGCACATGAACTTATTGCATCTTAGTTTTATTTACTTCCCCTTTCCCTCTCTTTCTCTCTCTTCCTTCTTCCTATATACCTATGTTCCTTTTCTATATAGGTCTGTGTCCCTATTTCCTATAATTTATCTTTTATTTTGCTCTTTAGCTATACTTTGAGTTTTTCATGTAAGAGAAACCACATGATATTTAGCCTCCTGTGTCTGATTTATTTCTATATTGGGGAAATATGCTAATATTAATTCAGAACAATATAATCTTCTGTAACGATCATACAGTGTTAATCTTAAGTCTCTTGGGAGTTACAAGTTGCAATCTGTTTCTAGTTGGCCTTTGTTACTTTGGAGAGTTTGCAGCTTGGTAAGACAGCCTAGTCATGGTTGTAAAGTCCTAGTTCTTCTCAGGTTTCAATTCTCCACTTCTAAATGAGGTACAAAAATATATTGAAAAGGTGGACATCTCTGCTGTCTTTGCACAGTATTGCTAAATCAAGGACACCAATTATATTGGTGTGTGAGCAACAGTATCAGGGATGATATAAAACTGCAGAGGTGTTTATTTCTTTCATTTCCAATAAAAATGGAGTGCTATTAGGGGGAGCTGGCATATAATTCTTTAGCTATTAAGATAGTTTTCTTACATTTCCTTTAAAGTCAGCATTTAACTGAGATGTTTTTATCAACTAATAACTGTAGGTCTGATGGCTGTGGGACCTTTCCTTCCCCTAACTCTTCAGAGTGTATGTTTCAAGTGTAGGTTTTTACAATCTGTTGCTATGTTGTACTGTTATCACAGTGCCAATGCCCAGGGTACAGACGGTGGCCATGCCAGCCACCTACTCTTTGGAAACTTCAAAAATATTCCTGAGGAAGGAACTGTCATCTTTTCCTCCAGATTTCGACTATGACCCAGTTGAAAGGTTACATTGTAGTGTAACTTTGATCTTGTTTTTTTTTTTTTTTTTTTGTACTGGCGATCAAACTCATGACATTGTGCTTACAAGGTGCTGGAACCTCTGAGCTAAATCCCTGGCCCTGTAGTATAAATTTGATTGAATCCTAGATCATTATCAAGCATTTATTTTATGATGAAAGTGAATTGTGCTCATGGAAATTCATGTTTTTTTGGTTTGATTCTGAGGCTATTTCTGGTTAGTCTACACCCTTCAGCTTCTACCAGACCTAGGTGAATCATCAGACTCCCACTCACAGAGGAAGTATGGTAGTCCCATCCTCAGGAATAGAATGTATGGAATACGTACTGAAGGTGCCTGACATTTCTCATTGGTTCTCTGCCTAAACTGGAGCTTTTGAATAGTAAGCCATCTTTTACAAAATTTGCAGTGGATACTATTTTTTTATTTTTTGGAGTTATTGAGGACTGACATGATTACAGTGGTCATGTTTTGTCTGTAGCCTTGCTTTTAGCATTTTAGTTACTGGGAGTCAGCCTATTTTCCTGAAAATAAGACTAACCTGAAAAGAAGTGCTGGGTCTTACCATGGTGGTGCCTGTGTTATGTAGAAGGTTATACCTCACTATTCGCTTGCTCGGTGGCTACTCTGTGATGGCGGGTAAGGTTGGGTGATTAGGACTGGCACTGTTAATCTCTACTTTTCCAGCCTGATTAGTATTTGGTTAGGTCTTATTTCCGAGGAAACCTGATGTGGTCTAAAAGTGTATTCAATGGGAAAATTTCAGAAACAAACATAGGTTTTAGGCATCTTGTTATAATATATTGCTCCAAAGTTTATACTTAATTTTTAGTTATTGTTGTTAATATTATACCTAACAGATAAACCTTATCATTGATGTGTTTGTATATATAGGAAACAAACATACTATGTATAGGGGTTGAAACTCTCTGTAGTTTCAGGGGGATGAAGATTGTCTTTGTAAGCCCCCCCCCCCGTGTATAGAGGAACTTCTATACATATGATTTTTCAAAGTGAAAAATTTTATCTTCATTATTGGTGGGAATGTGAACTAGTATAGGCATTGTGGAAATCAGTATGGAGTTTTCTTAAAGAACTAACATTAGAAATTCTGTATGACACAGCTATTCCCCTTTTAGATAGCAAAATATACTAGGAATCTGAAGATTTCAGTATCAGTTGACAATGACTTTTGGTGATGTTGATGTTCAGGACCAAATCGTTGCTTTACTGTCACGATCTTCTGTGAGCAAGGTATATGCTTACATCTCAGAAACTGTTTTAGTTCATTTTCTATTACTACTAGCATAAATTTACAAGTAATTTATTTCATTATGTATGTATATATTTGAATCTTTATTGGTGTGTTATACATACACAAACACACACACACACACACACACACACATGATCACAGTCAACATTGAGAGTTTGTACCCATATATGACAGGACTTCTCGTTTTTTTCCAATTTCCCTACTCACCACCCCCCTTTGTACACATATGCTTTGTTTCCTTTTTTTTGAGACAGGTCTCGCTTTGTAGTTCAGTCCAGCCCGGAGCTCACTAGGTAGCCCAGGCAGGCCTCCAACTCAGGCAAGCCCCCTGCCTCTGCCTCCTGAGTGCTGGGATTACAGGTATGTGCCACCATGCCTGGCATTGTGGTATGTGTTATTGATTGCTGGTGAGCATGAGTCACCATGCCCAGTATTGTTGTATGTGATTACCAGGAGTTGAACTCAGGACCTTGTGCTTGCTAGGCAGGTGCCAAAACCAGTGAGCTAACTCTCTGGGCCCTGTTTCCTTTTTTAACATCATAATTTTTCTTTCCCCTTGTTACTTACTGCTCCATCCCATTTCCCTTTGAATATTTTCTATTTAACAATGTATCTCATACATTCTAGAACTCATTTACATTTTCAGTTTCCCACACTAGAGAAAAGATATGATGTTTACTCATATATGTCCTATATGTTTACAGGTAATTTATAAAGAACAGAAATGTATTAAGAGACTAGGAAATTTGTATCTAACAGAACTTATTCGGTTTAAAGCTCTGTGGAGTGAGAAGTTCCAGGGTATGGCCCTGGGATGTGGTGAGGCCTTCTTGTGTCATCCCATGGCAGAAAGCAGAGCAAGGGAGCTTGTATGAAAGAGACCGAGAACAAGCCGGGCCCAAACTTACCTTTAAATAATGGATCAACTTGTATGATGAGTTTCCAAGGTAACTCATAAATCATGAACAAATTAATCTATAGGTTGTCTACTAGGGTAAAGCCTCATAACTTAGTGACCTTTTAAGTGCCTACAGGCCCCACCTCTTAACACCATCTTATTGGCAGTTGAATCATAAAAGTCCTAGTAGAGATAAATCTGTTGTTCCTGATTACAAGGAGCCCATGTCTATTTTTATGGAGGGGCAAGATTCTTGGCTAAAAAGCCAGGTGAATGGACCGTTATTCTTGGCACTCTTTGTTTCTACTCTTGTTTGTATTAGAGTCCTAAGAGTGTATGGGTAAGCACCAAAAAGAAGGACTTGAGTGGGTGTCATGACAGAGGAGAAGGAGTACCTCTTTCTTCTCCCTACTGGTCCTCTGTGCCTTCATATGGATAACATCTTTGACTACGGATTCACAGCAGAACTCAGAAGAAGGAACAATGAGTATGGATCCCACAGTGTACTGAAAGTGGTGTGACTCTTACTGTTTCCTCCTTTCTGTGTTCTTGGCAAACACCCCTAAACTGATCCATAGTACTCTTCATTCTGAGCTCAGATAGGCTCTCACTACCTTCTGAACACACTGCTTTCAGCAGCCACTAATAACTGATCAGGAATTCTCGTGCGAGTTAAAATATTGTGTTTGCCTGTATTTGTCGGGTAGAAGTTTGAGAAAAGGGCTCAAGATATATGTTATCACAAGACTCTATATTTCAGTCTTTTCCCTTGGTGTATGAGGTTAGAAAAGCAGGCATACAAGTTTAGGAAAAGAAGGCTCTTCCAGGAAAAAGTCCACTGGGTTATATGCCCCAGTGGATTTTCATTTGGAAATCCGTGCAGTCAGACTACAGGTATGACTCTTGTTGATTTAAGAAATGTAATACATGTGGGTCTCAATAAGCCAAGTAAAGCATCTTGTACTTAAGAAAAATTCTAAGTTTTCTCTCTCTTAGAAGAAAAATATAAAGAAGCCTTCTACACAGTTGTAAAATTTGATTGCTCCCATTTGCACTCATATCTTTTTAAATTTCCTAAGTCCTGACATGTCTTCAGAGTCCCATATTCCCCAGAACATTGTCTTGTAACATTTCTGTCTCCTGTGATCACTCCCTTCATTGAATCTCTGTAATCTTGCCCTTGGAAACACTTGTATGCACTTCATTACATATTGTCTTGTGTTTATTGGAAATGATTTTCATTTCTGGAAAGTGTTCTCTTATTTTCTGAGGCAATGGAATACTTCCTCTTTGGAGAAATCGTATTTTTAGTCTCAAATTAATGAGGGTTAGACTTTATAAAAGTAAGAAGGGTGAAATGGAAAGGACCTAAACATATTTCATATTTAATAACTCAAAAGAGTGCTTCCTAATGGTTTGTTGATAAGAACTATGTTAATGGATCATTGAGAAGTTCCATGGTCAAAAGAATATGAGAATACAGAGGCAGGCAGATTTTGATATTTTTGCAATTCGTAAGACACATTAACTACTACCATTTATTGGTTGCTTGCTATGCACAAGGCACTATAATAAAATCACATTACATGCATTATTTTAAATGGTTTTCTTAACAATTTTATGAGAGGGGAATTATTTCATTTTCATTTGATGTAAAAATAGAGGCTCAGGGATTTAAAGTAACTTCCCAAAGATTCTCAGCCAGTAAATTGATGAGCTAAGAATCAAACTGAAGTCTGTTTGTACCAAGCTTTAATCTTTTCTAGAAGAAAATCTTTTAAACCGTAGAATTTCCTGGAGCTTTTACTATTTTTATATGTATTTGGAATCTCCAAGAGAATGGTAGGTGGCATTTTCTAAAAATACTTTCATACCCCATTTTTCTCCCAAGATCTTGTGAGGCTAGTGTTCAGAGGAATATACCATCATATAAGTAGAGTTCATGTTTTATTATACTTATAATTTTATCTTTATTAAAAGCTTTTATAACCATGATGTCATTTAATTCTCATAAGCTTGGCACTAAGTATATTAGGTAATACTAACAATTTCATAGAATGGAAAATTTACAATATATCAAAGTCTGGTAACTTTCTCAAGTTTTCCATTAAATTATGGAAGAGCATTAAGGAAGATCTAAGAGAATATGAGGCAAATTCTTCTATTTTTACTGCTGGCTGAGAATATAGTCAAGGTTAATTGTACTTTGATAGAAGTGATCAACCTTAACTTATCTAAAAATGGACACGATATGGACTCATTATCTTCACTTTCTGGAGTTTTACCATTTTGAGATATGTTTAGGTTAGAAATGGAAGAAATACAAATGAGAATTAAATTGTGTAATATACTGGTACAAATTCCCAAAATTGAGTATGATCATTATATGATGTGTATATACAATGTACCAAGAAAGATAAAAATTTAAAGAAAAAAGAAATGGAGGAAATAATTAATAGATTGGAAATATGCAGTAGAACTTGACAGCATTAAGTAAAAAAATGGAAAGAATAATTATTTGATCAAATGAAGAAAATAAAGATGAATTAACCACAACAAAGTAGAATGACTAGTGACATAAAGTTACAAGGAAAGACTAGATTATATTTTGGTTTCTAGATAAGTTGATAAAGACTAAATGTACTCTTTAAAAGAGCTATCCATTAGTTGTTTGAATTAAATACACACAGATACATTTGAATAAATGTTTGAAAGTAATAATATAGTCACAGGTTGAGAGACAAATTAAAACAAAAAGAATTCAGTGTTACCATATTTAGCAGAATTTGTCATTTAAAGCACTAGCTTTTAAAGATAGGGTTATAGCTTTAATCTAGATGTTCTTCCAGAGCCTTAGGTGGTCTGGTGTGAGGCTTTGGGAGGTGACTAGATCATCTATTTTTTTTTTCTCCAGTACTGGGGATTGAACTCAGGCCCTTCTGCTTTCAAGATAGGTGCGGAACCACTTGAGCTAAATCCCTGGCTGCTAACTAGATCATCTGTGTAACACTGAGTCATGGGTCTGTGATGACTGGACTGGTCCATTGGTGTAGTCTGGCCCTTAATGTGGGTAATGGTGAGACCTACCTGTAGGTGTGGGTGGTACCAGCCAATAGACTTTTAGTCTGCATAGAAAAAAATGAAATTAGTGAAATGTTCACAAAATCTGCTATGTATTTCGCTACCAAAAACAATCATGCAAAACAATTTCTAGAAATGTACAAAAAATTTTGTAAGTTTAGTTTTATATTTCAGCACAATAACAAAAGTGTGAACAAAAATTTAACACTTAAGGCATCAGTGAACACATTCTTGGATACTTTTTGGGTGAAATAGAAAATAAAAAATAAACAGTTATAAAGAAAATTATAACAAAAATCTACACTAACGAAAATATAAGATATACAATGAAATCTATAACTAGAGAAAATTTTAGAGCTTTAAATTTTTTTTTTTTTTTTTTGCTTTTGAGACAGGGTCTCGCTTTTGTAGTTCAGGCTGGCCCTGAGCTCACTATGGTGCCCAGGCAAGCTGCCGTGAACTCAGCAATCCTCCTGTCTCTGCCTCCTGAGTGCTGGGATGACAGGCGTGAGCCACCACATCCAGCATTGTAGTATGTGGTGTTGATTGTTGGTGGGCATGTCTCCACGCCCAGCATTATATGTGGTTACCAGGGATCGAACTCAGGACCTTGCGCTTGCGAGGCAGGCGCCAGAACCACTGAGCTAACCCTCCGGCCCCAAGCTTTAAATGTTTTTATTATTTGAGGATCAACGAATTTATCTTACACATAATTATAAAAAATTTGGGGAAAGAAATAATAAGGTTAATAGTTACTATTAACTAGGTAGACAAAAATCCCCCCCAGAAGCAGAAAAAATAATCAAATGCTAGTTCTTTCATAAAACAAAGTGAAATCTTTATAAGGTGCAATAAAAAATAAAAGAGTGAAAGAGTAAAGATAATTAGTAAGAAAGAAAACAAAATCACACTCTGAGAAAATATTAACAATTATAAGAAAATATTGCCAGGCTAGAGGAGAGGAATGAATTTTTTTTTTTTGAGACAGGGTCTCACTTTGTAGTTCAGGCTGGCCCTGAGCTCCCTATGTAGCCCAGGCAAGCCTCCAATTTAGCAATCCTCCTGCCTCTGCCTCCCAAGTGCTGGGATTACAGGCGTGAGCCACCACGCCTGGCACTGTGGTATGTGGTATTGATTGTTGGTGAGTGTGAGTCACCATGCCCAGCATTGTATGTGGTTACCGGGATGGAACACAGGGTCTTGTGCTTGTGAGGCAGGTGCCGGAACCACTGAGCTAGATCTCCGGCCCAGGAATGAATTATTTTTTGCAAAAAAATAATTACCAACCGTCACTCATAATAAATAAAAAATGTGACTGAATGAGTATCTATAGAAGAGATGGACAAAATAATTTGCCACTGAAACTGAGAGCCATGATAAACACTTGTAGTCTAAGCTACTTGGCAGGTTGAGACAGGAGGATCACAGTCTCAGTACCAGTCTTGGAAATTTACTGAGACCAAGACTTAAAATACAAAGGGTGTTTGGGACATTTCTTAGTGGTAGAGTGTGTATGAGGCCCCAGTACCACATCTACCATTACCATAAAATAATTACTGAAAAAGATATATAAGAGAATCCACAATGTTAAAGTAGTCTCACCCAGCACTCATTTCTTTCTCTAAAAGAACAATCAAATTAGCACTATATACCATATTTTAAGGGAGTGGTTGGGAGAATAGTGGAAATCAGCAAGAATTAAACTAATACCTTCAAAGATTTAGACACTTGGGACAATAGTATAAAGAGGAACAATGTCATGGCTATTTCAGGATGAGAGGGAAGAATATTCAGAAGAATAAGGAAGAGAGAGTCCCAGCAAACTCTTGTTGCAGATGCTAGCAATCCTACCTACTGGGAAGTTTCAGTCCTTACAGATTTTCAGCCCACTTAGGTAAACAACATGAAATCTCCTGTAACTTCACTTTGGAAAATGTTCTTATGATATCTCTCGGCAAATACCTAAGTTGCAGCCAGGAGCTATCTTGAGAAATAAGCTATTGTGTAAATTTTTGATACTCTATGAATCAGAAAACTTTGCATATTTCTGTCTCTGGAGTTCTACTGACATTTCCCTTGATTTGGAGGGTAGCTACTTTTAAACCCAACATGGCTCAGCACAGTGACTGTTACTTAAGTCTGGTAGGTGTCTGCACTGTAAGACATGGATGTGGCATGGAAAGTGCTGCCCCTGAGACCAAGGATATCGGGTGACTTCTTTCCTGAGATGAAGGATGTTTATAGCTGTGCGTGTACTTGAGTCAGTATCAGTATTAAAGGCAGATGCTCAAACGTTTCCCACTGCTCCTTCCCTGTCTCATGCTCAGGTTCTTGTTAATAGCAGAGTGGGCCTGGAACACTATGGTTCCCACTGCTGCCCTGATGTACTTAAAGACTCAGCTTTTTTCCTTGATCCTGAATGTGTGATCCAGAAAACAGAAATGGCAAGAGGGGAGAAAAGCCCTGGCTTCAGCTGGTGTATTGCCCCTGGGTATCCACAATCAAGGAGACTAGAGAAGAAATATATTTTAGGTCAGCTACAGGTCTATGTCCAGTCTGTGCACTAACTTTGGAAGAGAGACATACTATATTTCCTGCTGGCACTCCAAATATGCAGTGCTGGCTCAAACTCTCATCTAACCATGCACTGTTATGAAGGCTGGGTGTAAGAGGCACAGAAATGGCACTGTGGATCTTACTACCTCCTTGTGTAGCATCTAGGCCTGTAGTACTGGCTGGTTGGAGGACAAGTGTTTCAGGTTCTTCACCACTGCTGGGGTAGCCAGTGTCACAGACCCTAGCTAATATCAGAGGTACTATTAACAGTGCTTGAGTGAACAGTCCTCACATGATAGGGTTATCATTTTCATTCCCTAAATAGAGATGACTAAAAAATATCTGGTTCACAGATCACAGGGTATTACATTGGTACCTCAGCTTAGTTTGTTCTAGAGTTTTGGAAAAGGTGGGCATGTTTGTGTTTGTGTGGGAAACATGGCCATGTTTGTGTTTGTTACCTGATTCAGAGTTTGCAAACAAAAGCAAAATATTGCTATGCCAAATGCTTCTCTTTGTTAAACAAATGGTTTTCAGTCAAAAATTTCATGAACTGAAGCACCACTATATGATTAAACTCTCAAAATTACACAACAAAGAAAAAATTTCAAAGATCTGCAAATAAAACACCACGTCACATGGAAGGATAATCCTGTTAGAATGCCATCAGATTTTTCACCAAAAAACTACAGACCAACAGGAAAGGCATGATATATTCCAGGTCCTAAAACAAATAACTACAACCCAATAATAGTATATCCAACAAGGCTGTCCTTCAAAAAATGAAGGAGAAATAAAGTCCTTTCAGGTTAATCAAGGGGAACTCATGAACAGTAGACCAGCTTTTCAAAGGATGCTTCAAGAAGTCTTAAACTCAGAAATGAAAGAAAAATAACTGGACATCATATTATGTGACATTATAAGTTGCATAAGTGTAGATACACCATAGAGAAACAGAAAAGAGTCAAACATCAATATAGTAAACCATTACATTACAAAAAAAAAAAAGAGAGGAAGAAAAAGTCTTTGCCTATGAATATAAAGAAGCCAAAATTCTGAATATAAAGAAGCCAAAATTTCTAATTATAAGATACAGGTTGGCTGAATAGAAACAAAACGAAACAAAATGAAACAGCCCATATTATATTGCTTGTAAGAAACTCACCTCACCAGTAAAAATACACTCAGATTACAAGTGAAAGTATAGAAAGTGATTTTTCCAAGCAAGTGAAAAGCTAAAACAAGCAGCTGTAACTGTACTTATGTATGACAAAATAGACTTCAAGGCAAAAACTATAGGGAAAGACAAGTACAGTCCCTATATAATGATGAGAGGAGCTAGTCAACAGAAAATATGATGATTATAAATTATATGTACCTAATCTCAAAACACCAAATTATATAACACACTATCACATCTAAAGGGAGAGAAATGTAATATAGTAGGGGACTTCACCACCTCACTTTTGTCAATGTTCTAATCATCCACAAAAAATTCAGCAAAAAACCCCTAGGCAAGTTATCCTTTTGATCAGTTGGACTTAGTAGGCATTTGCAGAACATTTATGCAAGACTTGCAGAATATATGTTCTTTTTATCAGTGCACAGAACATTCTCTACAATACAACATATAGAAGGTCACAAAGAAAGTCTTAACAAATTAAAACTTTTCCTGTATCTTTTTTGATTAAAGCACAATAAAACTAGAAATTATCAACAAAATTTTTTAGAAATTATGCAAATACATGGAGATGAACAACGTACTTTGAATGAATAATAGTTTATTGGGGGAGTGCGTTGGGGAAGTGATTGGATTATGGAGTCAGAATAGCTGGCTTCCCTTAGCCAATCATATCAAACAAAGCAAGGAAAAGGCTCAAATCCATGCTATAAGGAATGAAAATGGGGAAATCAGCACAGATCCAGAGAAGTCCAAAGGATAATAAACATATACTTTGAAAATCTATACTCCAAGAAGATGGAAAATCTAGAAGAAATGGATAGATTCCTAGACACATATGAACTTCCAAAGCTGAACAAAGAGGATATAAAAATGTTAAACAACCCGATATCAATCTGGGAAATTGAAAAGGTAATAAAAAACCTATCAACAAAGAAAAGCCCTGGTCCTGATGGCTTCACTGCTGAGTTCTACAAAACTTAAAGAGTTAATACCAGTACTTCTCAATCTTTTTAATGAGATAGAAAGGGAAGCAATACTCTCCATATCATTCCTTGAAGCAACCATCACCTTAATTCCAAAGGCAGGGAAAGATCCCACCAAAAATGAAAACTACAGGCCAATTTCTCTAATGAACATTGATGCAAAAATCCTCAATAAAATACTATTAAACAGAATACAGATAGTTATCAAGAAAATCATACACCCTGATCAAATCGGATTTATCCCAGAGATGCAAGGCCAGTTCAACATAGTAATCAATCAATGTAATACACTATATTAACAGACTCAAGGACAAAAACCATATGATTATCTCAATAGATGCAGAAAAAGCATTTGACAAAATTCAACACCCATTTATGATCAAAACCCTACAGAGAATTGGAATCAATGGACTTTATCTCAATTTAATACAAGCTATTTATGAGAAACCAACAGCCAGCATCATACTTAGTGGGCAAAAACTGAAACCTTTTACACTAAGATCAGGAACAAGACAAGGATGTCCATTGTCACCACTCTTGTTCAACATAGTGCTGGAAACAGCCATAGCAATCAGGGGACAACGATATAAAAGGAATAAAGATAGGAAAGGAAGAAGTTAAACTGTCATTATTTGCTGATGATATGACATTTTATCTAGAGGATCCTAAAAACTCAACCAAAAGACTGCTAGACTTAATTACCAGATTTGGTAGTGTTGCTGGATACAAGGTTAATGCTCAAAAATCAACAGCCTTTGTCTATACAAACAACAGACTCACTGAAAGAGAAATTGGGGAGTCAATCGCTTTCACAGTAGCACCCAGAAAAATGAAATACCTAGGAATCAACCTAATGAAGTGAAAGACCTCTACTCTGAAAACTATAGGACTCTGAAAAATGAGATAGGAAAGGAGATCAGAAAGTGGAAAGACGTCCCTTGTTCCTGGGTAGAGAGAACCAACATCATCAAAATGGCTATACTCCCACAACTACTATACAGATTCAATGCAATTCCAATTGAAATTCCAATGATATACTTCACAGAGCTAGAGAAAATAATACAAAAATTCATCTGGAAACACAAGAAACCTAGAATAGCAAAAGCAATTCTGAGCAACCACGACATGGCAAGGAGTATTACAATCCCCAATTTAAAACTCTACTATAAAGCCACTGTGATAAAAACTGCATGGTATGGCAAAGTAACAGACCTGAGAACTAGTGGAATAGATTAGAAGATTCAGAAACAACTCCGGATACACTAAGCCACCTTATCTTTGACAAAGGAGCCAAACATCCTCAATGGAGGAAAGACAGCCTCTTTAACAAGTGGTGCTGGAACAACTGGGCTTTAACCTGCCAAAAGCTAAAGCTAGACCTATCTCTTTCACCATGCACAAAACTAAATTCACAATGGATATGAGACTTAAACATTAAAACAGAAACAATAAGCCTACTGGGAAACAGGTTAGGTAAAACTCTTGGAGACATTGGCTTAGGCAGAGACTATATGAATAAAACCTCTATTGCATGAGAACTAGCAGAAAGAATCAACAAATGGGATCTCATCCTACTGAAAAGCTTTTGCACAGCAAAAGAA
>PVIC010008387.1:0-48325 GCA_004025085.1 Thryonomys swinderianus | reverse complement strand
CTTTTTTTTTTTTTTTTTGCATACTGGAAATTGAATTCAGGGTCTTTGTACTGAGCTACATCCACATCTCCCTTTTATTTTGAGAGCAGATTCTCTTAGTTGCCGAGGCTGGGCAGAAACTCAGAATCTCTCTTTCCCAGAGAGAAGAGATTACAGATGTGAGTGTTAAAGACATTTTCTTCTACTTGAGGGTGACTTTTTTATGTTTACAGGCTATTCAATCCTTAGCCAAAAAACCCAGTGCTCCAAAATGAGATCCATAAAATAGAGGCAAACAAGACAACAAGCAAACCACACAGGTTTTGCTAAGTAAGCAAATGCAGTTTTTTTCAAGTCATTTTGGAAGCCTGAGCCAGACCAATACATGAAGACTACATCACCAGCACATTTTACTGTGATTTGTATTTGATATTTGGAAGAGCACTGCATTTTTACCATTTTAACGACAAAATAATAGTAGATAAAAGTACGTTTGGTATTTTGCTTACAAGCCACAGTTTTGATCTAAAATAACTTAATAAAATGAGTCTGTGTACTGATGCCAAGTATAAGTGCTCTCTTCTGTCACATAAATATGAACAAAGGCTACAGGACATTGTAAATAAATGACTTCAGTCATTATTACATGACATACTTTCACAATATTTCCTTACCTATATTCCCTTAAAGTATTATGTTGAACAAAGGCTGACTGCTTAAAGAAAAATGTTGAGAGTTTAGAAATATACATCTCTATCACTAACTGCCAGTTTATGATTTTAGTTAAATGTGATATAATAGGATAGAATCAATGAAAAGTCCACTATCCTGTAAATATGGACAAGGTGAGATTGTAATTCACCTGACAGTTGGTTTAAGCATTATTTTTTAAAAGGATATCATGCACAGTTTAGTCATTGGATAACACCCAGTATAGAACTCTAATACCTTGGCCATAAAGCTTGATGGACTAAAGTTAGACTGTTGTCTAGGAAAGTAAACTCTTGTTGATATCCCATCTACACAGCTGGCCACCCATTCTCTTCAGAGCACCTGAGTTGACCCAACCCTAACTCACCTGTTCTAACATTGTTCTCACAGCAATAATCGTGATTCAAGATTTAGCAAAGGGTGACTTAACGCTAAAGTAAAATAAAACTCTGCCGCTCAATCTAAATTTGATCCTGGAGTCTCGGGAAGTATTCTCTCTGCTAGATCACATTGCACACGCAGTACGAAAAGTCTTTTATATAGATATGATTCTGAAGTGATAATTTGCTCTGAAAATGTAGGCTATTTTGGTTGATTAGTGTATAGCTAGGGAGAAGTTAAGATTCTCAATTCTCCAGAAAATATTATAATTCTTTTCTAAGATCACTGGCTGTTATGATAAGACATGTTGGGTTGATGTGTTTAGGTAAATTAATTCTTTCTAGCTCATTCTCCCTTCAATGAATAGTAATGCTACTTGGTTTAATTTGACCATTTTAAACAACTGAATTGAAGTTAATATTTTCTTTTTAAAATTCTATCTCAGAATAGAAGCAGCAGATCTGCTCAATTAGATAAAATTATGCTTAATATATAATTATTTGACCTATTTTATAATGTGTGATTACATAGTGCATGATCCAAAGTACCACAACATCACTGTCAATGTATCTCTGAAACTTCTATTAACTTCTTGAGGAATCCTATTTTCCTCTGTAAGTCCATTTAATTAATTAGGAATTCTATCGAATAAAATAACTACAAATAAGTCAGGGCATAGAATTTTCCTCAGGAAGACTTTCCTGCCCTATTCATTCATTCATTCATTCATTCATTCATCCGCCCAATTAGTGAGCAAATATATTGAATATCTAAGCCTGATGTTTGATACTTTAACAGCAAACAAAAGAGACATGATCCCTGTCTTCATGGGGAAGACAGATTTGAATCCAATAAACACAAAAATGAAAAGAGTTAGAAATAGATATAACTGGGAAGACAGAGAACAAGGTATTGTCTAAAGAATAAAACAACCCATTCTAGAACGAGTCTTCAGAGAGATCTCTTTGAGGAAGTGATATTTAAATCAAAGAATGAACCAGAGGCAGCCAAGCAACCAGCAAGGTAGAGTAGACAATGACTGGTTTTAGCAAACATTTCCAATATTTGGACATATTTCTAAAATGTTTTGTTTTTGTTTCTCTGAAATTCAAGCTTAACTGGGCATCCAGCAGTTTACCTGTTAGTGCTATGTGGATATGTGAGACAGAGCCCTGGAAGGCTGAGGCAGGGCAGGGCCGGGCTACTCTGGAGGAGTAAGGTGCTGCATGACAAGAAGAGGTAGGGGGAGCATCGAGTCGGGCGGCCCAGGACTCTGAGAAAACACTTGGTGGCTTGTTGGTGTCACTCTTGTCATGCATTTGACTTGCCCTGAAACAAAGCTGGGTAGCACACTTGTCAGAGAGTAATTTCAGTTTAATATAACTTCTTCATTACTGTGTTAAAAACAAGAAACAACCTTAGCAAATGAGCAAAATTTACTAATTTTCTTCCTTCCTTCCTTTTTTTTTTTTTGCAGTACTGGGCATTGAATCCAGACCCTTATGCTAGGTAAGTGATCTAGCCCTTTCTTAAGTTTTGATTTTGAGACTGGGAGTCACTATATTGTCCAATTTTTTGCAGTACTGGGCATTGAATCCAGACCCTTATGCTAGGTAAGTGATCTAGCCCTTTCTTAAGTTTTGATTTTGAGACTGGGAGTCACTATGTTGTCCAAATTGGACTTGAACTTTCAATCCTTCTGCCTCGGCCTGCTAAGTATGTGTGACTGCAGACTACATCTGGTTTAAGATTTGTTAATTCTATTGAAAGACATTTAAATAAAGCTTTACTAGGAATATACATATATAAATATATATACCCATATATATTTTTTCTGACTGGTTATCTGTCCTTGTACTTGTAGGAGTGCTGGAAAACACTACTCTGGACTGAATGTTTGTGTCTCCGCAATTCATATATTGAAAGCTAAATCATTACTGTAATGATTTCCGAAAGTGGAGCCTTTGGAAAAGAACTGGGTAAGAGAGGTCCACCCTCATGTATGGGATTAACAGTGATCTCTCTCCTTGACATGTGAAAAGACAGGCATCTTCCAACCAGAGTAAGGAGGCCCTCAACCAGAGACTATGATGCAGGCACCTTGACCATGAACTTGCAGCTTCCAAAACTATAAAGAATAAGTTTTTGTCATTTAAACCTCCCAGTCTATTACATTCTAACAGCCTGAATAAGGAAAGGTAGATGTTGCCTGGGGAAACACATTGTACCAGCAAGTAGAGGTGTCCCAGAGATGCCTTTGACACAACTCTTGCTTAGTCAAAGGCTGTAGTCTCACATAAATCTCTCTGAGCAGCACATATAATTTAGCCTTTTCAGATCTTTGAGTCATGTAAACATACTAGCTTCTGTTGGGTAATTTTCTGCTTGGTGTTAGGAATCATATAATTATACAACTTCTTCATCTTTCTCTAAATTTCCCCCAAAGTATGTTTGCTTATAACAAACTCTTGGTTGCTTTTTATTAATATACAGTTAAATTACAGCA
Source organism: Thryonomys swinderianus (assembly GCA_004025085.1). Classification (NCBI taxonomy): domain Eukaryota; kingdom Metazoa; phylum Chordata; class Mammalia; order Rodentia; family Thryonomyidae; genus Thryonomys; species Thryonomys swinderianus. The sequence continues at coordinate 44,748 of PVIC010008387.1, read as the reverse complement.
CAAGATTTTTTTAACTCTAACCGGGAGCAATAATCTGGAAAATAATTTTTAAAAATCAAACTATTATCTCTAATCTTCAAAGTTCTTAGAACAAATTAACTCCAGTTGCTATGAAGTCTCTTGACTTGTCATCCAGGTACATGTGTGTTTCTTCTGTAAGTCGTTCATTTAATATATATAAAGTTTCCACTATATGTCACACAAATTATTGTCTAGTATTTTCCCAAAATAAGGCCAAGTACGGAGGGAAGAATCGGGGGGGGGCGGATCATACTTAGCTGGTATGACATTCTCAACCTCAGATTTGATTAGAAAGAGTCTATGTTTAAGTCCAAAAGCACCTTAATCCTGAAGGTTGCAGGAAATAGATTTCATACTAGATGACATGACAAAAGATACTGTTCAGCAAACAGTCATGGTGGAGCTGATTAAAATTACTTTCTGACCCCATTGGCCAAAAGTCAGTGAGCACAAGCTTTAAAATAATGAATTTTAAAGACTGCTAGTAAGGTCTTATTTTGACAAGTCAAGAATCCTTATACAAATAGGTTTCCCCAGATATCAAATGAAAAGAAGAATTAATTAAGTACAAGGCAAGAACTAGTCAGAGTTTACCAGGATGACTAGTAGGTTTCTGTGGATGATTAACTTTTCATGGTCTTAGTGTCATCATGCGAACTGGACCGTGATCTCTAAGTTTCTCTGCAGACCTGTGTGTCAATATAAAACACAGAAAGACCCAGAGGGCTGTTCTCATGTGTACCCGAGATGGGCAATGTCTAATTACTTTTGTTGCACTGCGGAGACAAAACATCCACAATCCAAAATTAAAGGAGGAAAGGTTCGTTTAGCTCACAGTTTGTAGAGGTTTCATTCTGTACTCGCCTAGCTCCAAAGCAGGGAGTCATGGCAGATGGGCACCACAGAAGAGAAACAGCTCACTGTAGGCAGAAAGCAGCAAAGCCACGAAGTACCAAGTGAGCAGCAACAACGCTATCTGTCCGTAATATTTCATCTAGGCTACCCATCCTTAGGGCATGAAACGCTCACACCCCTCACCTTTTCTCAGAACGATGCCAGACCAATTAGTGGACTAATTTAGTAATCACACATCCCGGATCTCAGCGTCACAACCTAATGCTAGTATCACACACTCACTGTACTCAACGACCTCGGAAAAGCCCCACCTGTGACTACATGAGGCTTTAGGGGTACAACTAGGTAAAAACCTTAACAGGGAAGAAGTAACTCTTTTGTCTAATACTCTAGTGCGAGCTCTCCATGCCCTGCACTATACTGTCCACACACTGTTGGTTCCATTGATTTTATAGGTATCCGCCAATCAAAATGATCCTAGCTCCCACATGGTGGTACTTTGGGATAATGAAAATATCAGTGGACCAATAAGAAAAACGGAAAAACTTTGAGCAACTCTTACCGTGCAACACATTGATACAGTCCCTTTTCCTCCAAATGACTTTTACCCTCTAGTCACTTGAAGAGAAAGAAGAGTCTGTCAAATAGGAGCCAAGGGCTTTTCCTTGAAGGCATTTGTTGGTTTACGTAGAAGATCCACCAAACAGGCAGAAATTAACCAAAACAAATGTGACTACATTGAAAAATGTTTGCTTAGACGTAGAGGTCAGGACTGGGGACACTAGCCATCTCCAGGATGACTCAGAAAGGCCTGATGGCAGCATTGAAACTGAGATTTTTCTTCTCAGATCAAGGATCCTACGCTACGTGTGTTCACATGACTGGAAGCCATTAGCCGAATGTAACATGTTCTCACAGGTCTTCAGCTCCACAGAGAGCAGGAACGTCTTGAAAGCTCAGAAAAGATCCCTGACTCAGCTGCCTTTTGAGTCCTTGAATGTAGTCTCAAAACGTGGCGAGATGAACTGGACACAGTGCACCCCAGATGAACACTTGGCCCATCCTTCTGCTTTCTAAACTCTTCGCCAGGTTAGTACTAGGATTCTGTGCATGTGTCTAGAAAGCACCATCATTCCATCACCCTCACGTTGTCACACACCATGTTGAAGAAGTGACATCAGGTCTTCAAGGCAACTGCCCTAGATCAGTAGGAGGAAAGACAGGGTAGGGTTGGTAGGTTTCATTGTATTTCTACAAGGTTGTGCAAGAACCTGATTTCCTTCTGCCCACGTCTACCAAGGGACTCCTTTGGAGCCCTCCCCTCTGAGAAGCAATACCTGCTATTTCTCTATATAGTACCACACTCAAAGGGGCTTCTCTTTGGGCCACGGTTGCCAAGGTTCCAGCATTCCCTAAAGAGCAGTCATCTCTCTGTGGTGGATCTCAGACTGGCTTCGGGAACAGATGTCTTCCTAAGGAGGAGTTACTGGTTCCTGTTGAGCTGGAAGGTCAGGACAGAGGACTGCACGACACTGCTGTGATCAGAAAGGCTGAGATCACCAAAAGGTTTTCCAAGTACTGACATAGCATGTGGAAGTTGTTATCAATGCTTTTCTGGCATGTGGCACACTGTGAAAACCAGAGTGTTGGGCACATGTAGCTTCTTACAAAAAGACACGGCATAATGTTGGTAGGAAGCATGTGGTGTAGGAAGAACCCTGCTGGAGGAATTCACTGCAGTCTGTGCTCCCCAGAAAATCTTGATCAGACTCTAAGCAATAGTGGGTCCGTTGTGCTATTAGATTTGCAATTGGGCTTTAGGCTCCCACTAACCAAAAGTCAGGGACACACCAATGTCAAGGGAGGCGTCTTGTATGGATCTCTGTGAATGTAAATCCCTTAGCGCCCTGTTAGAACAAATGACAGAGTGCTTTCTTTTACATTTGTCATGAACTAATCCCAAGTATATACGTGTATAAGTTACCAAGTTTTCTCCTCAGTCAGCAGCTTACCACACCATTGATAACTGTACGCCCTGGGTATGCTTATGTGTTGAAATAACAGCATGCAAATGTTGTTTTAGGGAAAGAGAATTCACAACCACTAATGGTAAAGATGAAAACCATGGACGTAAAGAAAAGCTGGGGTTTATTGTATCTCTCAGTGAAAGAGGAAAGCTGCCCTCCTTCTCCAGCTGGCCTGGCCAGTCAAAGACAAAAGGGGCCCTCTGGCCTGGAGAGTCCACAGAGCTGTCTTCGTGGCTGCATCTCAGCCCCTGCACAGGGCCATTCTTCTCTTCCCCTGACACTGTCTGTGACCTGAAGACTCCCTGACACAGTAGAGGTTTCCAAGAGGGAGGGAGAAGAATTAAGAGCTTCTCAGACACCTTGTGATAGGCAACTTAGGCTTAGGTGGTAAAAACATTGAAATGTTCATTTTGTGCAGTTTCAAACGCGATTTTCAAAAATGACCTTAATCTTCAGGGAGAAGAGAGTCCAACATATGTGGATTTCGCTAGCTGGCCTGTTTTTGCTTCCCTGTGAGGAATTAAAGTAGATATGCTAAAAGGTTGTAGCTCTTTGGAAGCTGATTCTCCCTGTAAGAAAGTGTTAAACCGCAGTCGGTGATGGAAATGGTTGATAAGGCGTCTCGTCCGTGCCGCTGTCTCCGTGGGTGGCTGCTCTTTTGACATATCTGAATTTGGAGGGAGCAGTTGTCTGTAACAGAGTCATATACACGAAATGTACTTGGTCAGAAAGGTTTGTAGTATAACAAACAGCCTTATCATCACGAGAATCTTTACAACAGCGTGGATGACTTTTTAATTGTGGCTTAATATAGTTAATTATAGTAACTCTTCCCCGTTTTTTTGGATGATGAATTAATATTACAGGTCGTTAATGTTACTAAACTGGCATAATGATACAGTAGATTTAGCGTCCCAGTTATGTTAAGACCTGCTTCATAATTTGGCTCTTTTGTTATTCCCCCTAAATAGGAAGTGCATGTATGATGCTTGCCTCTTACAGTTGACTGCATGTAACTACTTGTATAAATTCCTTAATAAATTATTGATATAGAAAATCCCAAATGGAAGTCTTCTTCATCTTCAGACTCTATATGAGGCCAGCATTTTCTTTCTAATATCCTCTTCATCAGTAATAAAAGTTAGAAAGCTCTGGCTCTTGAGCTAGGTTTTATAATTAGAGAAGACTGTATTTTACATCTGCAAAATACTCATGCATAGTAGGGAAAAAATGAGAAATGTGATATGTTCCATTCTGTTGCAATGGTTATACCATTTTAATCTCTTAAGTTCAATATATATCCCCTAGCAGGCTATACTTCCAGGATTTCATTTTTAGATCCTTAAGGCTGTATATATCTGTCAAACCGACATAATGAATTTAAAGTGCTAATGCCTAGAAGAGCAGAAAAACATTGAAATGTATCCTTGGTTGATTAAATTACCACCTCCAGCTACTTTACATCCTTATGTCCAAATAGATTTTCTTTTTACTTACCAAGTGCCGGATCTGGAAGATGTGGAAGATGTAATTTTATGGTAAAAAAAAAAATGCACATGTCTTTAGACAAGAGTATTTTATTTAACCATCTTTTTAAAGTCTGTACACTGTTCCTGTGATAGGACTTGCAATTTGATTACAGCTCTTTCAATTATATTCAACCTGCAGGTTAAACTTGGGTCCTAACAAGTAACTTGCAAGGGTGCTCTTAGAATGTAATTTACGTCAAAAAAATCTGCAGTGTATACTAATGTTCAAAGGTGCACGAGAACAGTGTTGAAAATACCTTAACTTGTTTTGGAAAGTAAAGAGACCAGCACGTCCTAATCTTAAGGTTAAATTCATTTTAAGAATTGCTTAGATCAACGGAGGGATAATTCAAGGCAGCAAAAGGGACCCAGAGACACTTTTTGTCCAAAAGGAGGTTGCCTGATCAGCTAACTTGTCTGCAGAAAAGACGGACGTGGTGGAAAACCTCATTACCACCTGTAAAAGTGGCAATCAAAGTAACCCTCAATGTATAAATGCTGTGGAGTCCAGTGGGGAGAATATACTCATTTTCCTTTCAAATTTTGCTCCTGGAATTTAAGGTAAACCAAAGCTAGAATACAGATACACCTTTCTATATGCCCGTGTTTGTGGACTTCAACACCATCTTAACTCCATACAACTTGTACACATATCCCGTGGTTTAGTTCACACACGCACACAAGCACACACATACACACAAGTACACAGCCACAAAACTCAAATACACACACACTTCAAGATTAAGTGACAATGTTTGGCAGGAAAAGTAGCATTGAATTCAGAAGCAGATGTGGAGCTCATTTTTTTTCTTTATTAAGAGATGGCCTGTTATAAGCATCAACTGCATGTCTCCCGGCCTGGCCATCACGCAGAGAGGACCAGTTCTGGCCTGAGGGTGGTGGGGTCAGTGTCCAGTCCTGTCCAAAGCTGACTAAGGGTGGGCCGTGATTCTACCAAGTCCAGGTTAAGTTTCTAAGATGTTGCAATACCAGCATGCAATGCAAAGACAGTGAGTATCAGTGGTTAGACGTCAGGCTACTGTGATGTCTGGGGGTGAAACTAAAGAGCACAATGAACGTGAAATAAAATGACAAGTATCAGAGGAAACAGGAGTAGGGACCGAAGGCAAGAGAGCAGATTTGTAGTGCTTTGAAATGAAACGTTATAATCCCTCCAACAATCCTGTTGACTATGAGCTATAGCACTAGGAGTACAACGCAGAAAAAAGATCCATTGTGGGATAAACAGCTTCTTATAAGGTAAAACTGAATGACCAAAATAGATGAATAAGGAGACACAGTGGCGAGCAAAAGAAATGAGTCAGTGGCAGTATAAGAAAAAGGTAAAAGTGAACAGAGGACAGAAAGGCAGAAAAGAAAAAAAAATGTAAATGAGTGAGACAAAAAAGCCCAAAGACGAAAAAGAAAAAGAGAACAAGAGGGGGAAAGAAGTAATATTTTCCTTGATAAAAATGCACAAAAGGGAAGATGAACTTTGTTCTTTTTCTCTTTCTACTCTCCTCTCTTTTTCTGCTTTTCGCCTCGCAGCACGCCAGCCTAAGCTGAGAGCTGTAATGTCATTAAATTGCAAATGCTTTTTCATTTCCGACACACACTGTTTACTTATCTGGCAAAAACATATGTTGGAAGGAATCCGTTAAATTCTGCCCATTGCCTTGGGTAAAAGTGCAATGGAAACGGACCCACCGAGCGTCCTCTTTCTTCTTTTTTAGCGCTCCCCTTATCTACACGACGGCTTCGCAGAAAACTGGCTAGTTCAATGAAAAATGAAGATACAGCGGGAGATTAGGGAAGAACACTGAGCACAAAATTCCTGGAGAGAGGGTCACTCCATTGCAAATGATTTCACTCCTCTAGATCTGCATAAATTACTATTTTTAAGGCATCTCCAAAGTCTGTATATTTTTCTCACTCTGTCAAACATTTAATTTCACGCCCCGTGTTCTGAATATGCTAAAATGCATATCTCTGATGCACCTTTAAGCCAGAAAAACGAATGCAAAATTGAAGATAAAATGATGTGATTTGCACTACAAGCCTATTACTTGAGGTATTTACATATAGTTTACCTCTGCAGTTCTGAGGATGATTTATTAAAAAAAAATCTGGATTAAGCTCATATAAATATGTATAAATCTTTGTTTAGAAAATAGATTTTGCAGCTGTTGTGTCAAAAAAGTTCTTTAAGATTCTGTGAAGAATTTTCCTTTTAGCATGCTTTAAGAGGGGAAAAAAAGGGGGACAGAATTTGACATTCTGCTTGGCGGCGAGGGGGGGAAACCGTCCCACCATCCGGCAGTTATAAAGACTCCTTTTATTGTCCTTCTTTGCCCAAAGCAGCTGGCCCCTCCTTGCTCTTTTATTCTACTTATTTAATTTTCTTTTTCTTTTTTTTTCCCCCCTTTTTGCTTGGGCCCAAATAAGAGTGGCCGGGATTACTAAACTCAAATTAAATATCGGTGTTTAATGACTGAAACAATTGCGGGCCTCCCGGACGTGCCCCGGCTCCTTCTCTCCTCTCTTCCAAATCCGCGTCTTCAGGGGCCTCCTCGCTGCTACCGAGCCTTGGAGCGCGGGCACCGGCCCCTGGGGCCTGATTCCAAAGTGACCAGCACAGTCCGAGGAAGACATCTTCGCGGAGAAGCCACCCTAGAAACACTGGCGTTGGGCCTCAACAGTTCCTCATGTACCTTTCAGCCCCTCTCTCAGTTTTCTTTTATTTCTTTTCTTTAAATCTAGAGTTTTCTTCTTTGTCAGAAGAAGAAAGAAGAAGAAGAAGAAGAAGAAGAAGAAGAAGAAGAAGAAGAAGAAGAAGAAGAAGAAGAAGAAGAAGAAGAAGAAGAAGAAGAAGAAGAAGAAGAAGAAGAGGAAGAAGAAGAAGAAGAGGAAGAAGAAGAAGAAGAAGAAGAAGAAGAAGAAGAGGAGGAGGAGGAGGAGGAGGAGGAGGAGGAGGAGGAGGAAGAGGAAGAGGAAGAGGAAGAGGAAGAGGAAGAAGAAGAAGAAGAAGAAGAAGGAGAAGAGAAAAAGGGCTTCATTTAGTCCGGGCTGGCACATTCCTCTGATCCTGGGCCTCTCCAATCATCGTAGGGAAATTACTCTTTGCTATTTTCTTGCTAGGATTTGGATTTAGCCGAATTTAGATAACAAAGTTGACTAATTCGAGACCGAGCACACAGCGGACCGGGCAGGTGTACGGCCGGCTGCACGCTAAGGGCAGCCCGGGCCTCCGGACGGCACCACGCGGAGGCAGCGCCGCTTCTGGAAGCAGCTGGGGAGCGGCTGTTACTTCAAAGCCCACATTGATCTTTTTGCAATTAAAACAAGAAAAAGGGATGTTTACACATTTGATCGCACCAGGTGGAGGTAGGCCTTCGCTTAGAAAAATTGAATTCTGGTTCTGAGATGCTGTGTCTGCTTCAAGCGGCCTAATGGCCATTTAAAATCGCGGGATTGCAATCCTTTTCCGAAGTCATTCTTTTTGCACAGAATGGCCTATCCATCCCCCCTAGCGGTCTGATTCCTGTCGGCCGTGACGTGTGGACACTCTTTTCCCAAAGTGCTCCCTTCGCTTGCGACAGGTCCACCGCGGAGAAACCACAGGGGAAGCCCACGCCTGGCCGGCGGCATCCGCTCGCGCTCGTAGAGGATCCGTCGTCTTCTGCTCGCAGACAGCGGCCGTTTGTCGGGGGCGAGCGGGCCAGAGCCCCCCTCGGAGCCGGCCCTGCCTGGCAGAGGGCTTCTCACGACTGATACCCAGCTCAGTTTCCGGCCCTCACGCGCCTGCCCCTGGAGTCACTGGGTAGAGGAGGGGCTGGCGTTCGCCATCTTTTCAATATTTCTGGTGGTGGATTTGGATTTCTGAAGGGAAAAAGAGTAAATCATGGAAATGGTCTATGGTTTTCTTTCGGGAAGATTTGGCCCAAACTGGATTATTTCAATCCTTCAGGATAGAATTACCTTTAAATGATTGAAAAACTCTATATGTTTTTCAAGTGTGACCACTAAGAAAATGCCTGACCACCATTTCCATTCCAGTGTGTAATCCTTCTTTTTACACATGAAAGGAGAGTGGGAAACGTGGTTTCCTCCAGGGTTTCCAGGTGAGACGAACTGGCTGGGTTTTCTGCCTGCGTCCTTCCGGGCCAGTCTGGGACGGAGCTTAAGCCAGTAGAGAATGTCAAGTTGAGGGTATGGACGGGGCAGCGAGAGAGAGAGAGAGAGAGAGAGAGAGAGAGAGAGAGAGAGAGAGGGAGAAAGAGGGAGGGAGAGATTGAGAGGGAGGGCTAGCTTCGCCTCCCTTGGCCACGTTCCCAGTCACATTTTTCTTCGGGAGTGTCTGAAAGTGGAATCTATGACTCCCGCCAATCAGGAAAGAGATCAGGAAGCTGGATAGTTTTGTCTCTTGATGGCTCAGATGGGCACAGTAACGAGATTGCTTATGTCACCAGAATATGGGAGAAGAAGAATATTCGATTTTTACTGAAGGAGCGTTTACCCAGAAAAGTACAAAATAATCCTGAAGCTCCAAAAACCAACCCAGAAGCTTATGATGTTACGCAGAAAGCAACAACAACAAAAAAGGAATTCACAGCCAACCTCTTTGTTCTTTGGCCTTGAACGCACACAGATTTTTAAGTTCAGTTATCTCTAGTACTATGCTGTTTAATAGCACTTAGACATTTTCTTCCTTTCAGTTTCTGCTCTCTATTCTGGTTCGCAAAATCATCATTCCTTAGTAGAACTCTCTTTAGGAGCCTCAGTACATCTGTCCATCCGTTCATCTATCCATCCACCCACCCACCCCACCCATCTCTCCCTCCCTCCCTCCCTCCCTCTTCCTCTTTCTCTCTCTCTCTCAAGAAGTATTTACCTAATTATACAACTTTCCTTCTCAGAAATCTGCTCTAATTCCCAACTACTTCATCATGAAACTCAATCCCCGTAGTTTTTAGGTCTCCTAAGTGGACTAATCTTCCCAATCAACCATTTAGTTACAACGTTACCACCTTCTTCCGTACGCTCCTTTATCACCACAGTTAGTTCACCCTGTCTGCTCTTCCCTGAAGCTCATCTTGGGTTCTTGTATACACACATTTCTCTCCTGCAAAGGCAGAGGCACCATGGTTCTCATGAATTTTAAGTTTCTGGGGCACTCTTGCAAGTATGATATCTAAGTCCTTATATCTAATATTGCATTTGTTTTCTTAGGGAAGAGGCTCCAAATTGTGTATGATTTGATCTTGTGAGACCTATTCCAGCAGCTGTCTTTTATGATTTCACCAAAGGTGCGCACATCTAAGAAGTCCAGAATCTTGTTAGGCACACACACACCCCTCTCTGTCTCTGTTTCCCTCTCCGTCTCTGTTTCTCTGTCTCTCTGTCTGTCTCTCTCCCCTACATATTACAATTGTGTGCGTTGTCTATTGCAAGAGTTTGAGAGTTTTCCCCCTGCAACTGTTATTGGTTTCATTAAATGATATAATAGACCATCTCAAAGTAGGAACTGGCTCTCAAATTCTGTAAGTACCAGAATAGAATAGAGTTGTTTTAATATTCTTAGCACATTGAACAAGTTATAACTGTAATTTCCCAACATCAAGAACATTTGCATAAAAAATCAAGGTAAATATTCTGGGGGTATTTTCATTGTTATGATTTTAGCTCTCACATATGTGGATAATAAATATTTTCTGAATAAATCAGGACTGGTGTGAGGATGGAGAGTTATCTTTTAACTTATTTACCTGAAAAGCCAGGGAAATTAGCTACCTTCTGTCACAGCAGGATCCAGAAATCAGTCAGTCTCTTCCTCCATTTGGTCTAATTTCCTTTTGTGTTGGATTCACTGTCAATCAAGTTAATTCACGCTGTCACTCATAGACTTCGGGATCTCTAAGCATATGTCTGATTTGTTCAGAAGCTCAGAGGGAAAAACAAAAACAAAACAATGCTTTGGTTCCCCAAAAGTTCCAAAAGAAGTTGAGAAATCATATATCCTTGGGCTGACCTGAGGCCCGCAGGGTGTGTCCCTTTGTTCTCTGCCTGGAAACAGCCAGGGCTGGGCTATGTGCTCCGTCCAGAAGGGGAAGAGGGGCTCACTTGAAACTACAGATGGAGAAAAGGGGAGGAAGTGATTCCCTAGAGGGAAACGGGAGTGAAGAACAGACACTGTGGCTGATGTCTCCCTCCTCACATAGCTTGAATCTAAATGGAGTGGAGAAAACAAACCCTGTGTCTCATGTGTGTGAGCAGGAATGAGTTTGCCCTGAAGAGGTCCTGAAGAACAAATTAAAGGATACCTGTATAAAAGTAAACCTATAGAAATCACGTTCACTGTTCTAGGCCACTTGCACCTTTTAATGGAAAAACATGAAGAATAATTAAAAAGCCAAAGAAATATTTTCAAACTGCAGGTTGGAGTGCAATTTGGAAGAATCACTATCAAAAGGAATTGGGGCTCAAGTTGTGAAGTTGAACATGCATAATGTCTGTAATCCACATGTTCTGCCCTTCAGTTTATGTCTTAGGACACTGCTTTATGTATGCATAAGAAAGTCGAGTATCCATTGACTGAGATTGGCTAAGTGGGGGTATATTCACGCAATGAAATCCTGTACGAGCAGGCATGGTAGCGCATGCCTATAATCCCAGTACTCCGGGAGGCTGAAGCAGGAGGCTCACAAGTTAACACCCAGACTGAACAACTTAGTAAGATGATAAAAAAAAATTAAAAAGGGTTGGGGATGTGACTCAGTGACGAGGTCCCAGGTTCAATCCCCAGTCCCAGCACCAAAAAAGAACTACTGTATAGTGGTGGAGGAATGAAAGAATAACAGAGGTGTGCAACAATAGGATGGATCTGGAAACCAGGACTGAAAGAGTCATATCCAATGTGACACTGTGTATGCAAAGATCAAAACTATAGCAAGCCAAATAATACATTGCGGGGGTCCTTGTATATAAAAGATTACATGGTAAAAGGTTTTAAGTGCTTTCAGTCATAGAGTATCACAAAGATAATAATGATCTCCATAGTGATATCAACATGATTAACATAACAATGCCCTTAATAATATTCATCTGCTGATGTTTCAGTATAAGTCTCCAAAAGGGACTCTTAAGAGAAATTCACAATATTGTTAATACACGGACTACCATTGACCTTTGTGCCAAAATTTGTTTTTATAATTTTTTTTTTAAATGCAAGATCAAACAAGGGCCATATCTTTTTTGTCTGGCTGACTCAATAAATCTACTAAGGCTCATTTTGTTTTGGTTTGTTTTTCGGCAAACTTTTTCCATCTCTTTTATTTCCATTATAGCTTTTTGTTGAAGAAACTAGGCTCTTTTTTCTTCAGACTTACCCTCATTGTACATTTTGTTGACTGTGTCCTGTGGTAAGTTCATCCTGTTTTGTTGTGCTTTCTGGTTTTCTAGTCATCTGTTGGATATGGCTCAGAAAGGGCTGATAGAGAGGTTAATTTCAGAGCCATGGTACTGATCTTACTTAAGCTCGTGCATGTTATATTCGTATCTTTCCTCTCACAGAATAGCGTTTCTCAAGGCCTTTTTAATATTCAGTTGAAGAAGTTTGGTTTAATAGTTGATCACTTTTACTAACTGAATCTTGTAATGAGCAATAATGTCTCAGTTGGTATCAGTTTAAACTCAAAGAAAATGATCTTAAAGATATTCTTTTCCTTAAAATTTTTAAAAATTGATATATTTTATATCTAGTTCAAAACATCACTAAGATATTCCATTTCTCTTGTAGTAACATTAGTAACAGATAATGTTAGTGAGAAGTCATGTTAATGTTTTCTGGTTTAGGGTCTGGAGTAAAAAAATGATAGTTTTTCACAAATTCCATGTGCTTTGTTCATTCAAAACATGTGACATTAAATCAGTGAGGTGATTAGCCTAGAATTTTAAAAGCAGTCTTGCATGAAAGCCTGGTGAGGGTTTACAATGGTGTTATCATAAAGAAAAATAGGGCCAAACTCTCAACTCCTTTCAGTAAGATAATTCCTATTATCAACCTACCTAGCATGTTAGGGGATGTGAGGATTAAATGCAAGTCTCTGATTAAATCCTTGAAGGGTAGCTTTCCAAGTAGGACCCTCTTACTTCTTCCTTTGGAAAAGATATAAGCTAAATAACTTGTCCAAAGTCACACTATTAATTGATAGAGCTAGAGTAATCCTTTAACTATAAAAGGTCAATGCATGTTCTTTCCATTAAGATAAACAGTTGGTTCTTAAAACACGTGAAATATACACATGCTTAGTTCTCACTTGTAAAGAGCCAGACATTTATATGTAGTATTTACAGTTATACCCAATAGATATACATGGTGAACACAGCCTCTCTGGATAATAAATTCTATATATTTACTGCAGGTTTTTAACAACTTGCCTTTGAATTACATGCCCAATTTAGATTATAAACCTAAAAACCAAATTTCCTTTCCAGTCCTGAGCCTTGTTTAATTCTCAGTTTGTGCTCAAAAGTATTAAACTATGGCCATCATGTTACATAGAGGGGAAAAAATGAAAAATCCAAAACAAAAGTCACATCAAGGGAAAAATTAAATTGGTCATTTATGGAAAACTGAAATAATAGTCATGTTGGTATGGCCTCTTCCAATCAAAATAGACTATAAGGAAAAGAATGATGTTCCAAGTAGATTACTCACTGCAGAAAGGTGCCGATTTCCACTATTTTGACTTACAAAGATTTCTGTTGGAGCAAGATCTGGCCCCTGCCACACACATTCTTGAGGCTAGATGGGCAACTCCATTCTAACATTTCAATCATTACTATTATTTTCTTAAAATTCTCGTATCTACCAGACACACTTTCCGGTAAACTTATTCAGTGTATAATACATTACACCTCATTCCTAGTAACCACATGGACTCATTTGTCATGATCTTGCAAAAGGAAACAGCACTAAAATTTATTTTTTGGTCGATGTGAAGAGAGCAAATGAAACAACGCTTTCAAACTACCACTGCGCAAACGAGGGGAGCAACGAGTGTATGCACAAGGAAACCAAGCGAGACACATCTGAAAAGTAGCTGCTGTACTTAGGAGCTAATCACACCTCAAAGCATAACACTATTTAAAAAAATAACAGAAGCAATAAAATCCTATTATGGATTAATCTTGTGCCAAATTTTGTTTTTTAATCAAATCTATTTTGAGCTAAAGAAAACACAAAAATGCAAATGAAGGAGCTGATCCTCCAGATCTTGTGAACATGTAAGGGCCGATACACTTCAAAGATTTTTTTTAACTCAAAAATTAAAATCATCATACAATACAGCAAAACATACTTATTTGTAAACCTTTTAATTTGCTATCCCATGTAAGGTTTCAGCCTTATAAAACCCTTTAACAGGTTGTTTTTTAAGTCTTAAAATTCGATGCTTAGTAAATAGACACTTAGTAAATAAAATTAGATGCCTAGATCCAACTTAAGGCCTTACATATGTACTATATTTAGCTTGCAAGTGAGAATTCAGTTTCACATGGAAAAGAAAGCTAAACACCAGGGGCAACCGTGTGTTTAAGAGTCAGTGCTATCAAACGTGCAGTCCCGTCCTCTTCAGGAACACACACCACTTGAACACAAAAGGTAGCAAGTGCATGGCAGGGCTGTTTGTGCAGTATTCCCCTGTGTGCTTTCTCCAGCAGGGATGAAATATTCATTAGTAGACCTAAACAAACTCTTCAGAATATTTTTTATCTCCAAGTGCGAACATGCTATTCAAACAGGCCGCTAATGAAGCCATCCACCATCTTGTTTGATGTTGTCTTCCAGTTAGAGAGTGCTCCCAAGGGCCTCGTGTGGTGCCTGCACTGTTTAAACCTTTGTAGGGTATTTGTGTGGCCATAATGCAGACTCTCCCTATAAAACACCAAACTACACATTGTCTATGAAAAATACAGTAATATTCATGAATATCAGCTGTACAACCTCAAGTATCACATAAACTACCCTTTACTGGACACAGAAGAAAATACTAATATACATTATAAGAATGCACCATCTTAGAATTCAAAACACAAGAAGGAATGTGTTTTATTCTTTGTCCTGAAACCAAAGAACCCAGAAAGCAGTGGGAAATAAATACATACTATTGAGAAAACATGAATACGTTTTTCTTTTTGAGACAGGGTCTCGCTTTATACTTCAGGCTGGCTCTGAGCTCACTATGTAGCCCAGGCAAGCCTGGAACTCAGCAATCCTCCTGCCTCTGCCTCCCGAGTGTTGGGATGACAGGCGTGAGCCACCACGCCCAGCTATACTTTTTTTTTTTAAAGTAGTTTGTACCTCCACTTTTTACACGAACATCTCACACCATTAGAACTGAATGCAAAATGAGAATTTTATGAATTTCAGAATGGATGTATACACACATGTACACAAAACTACAAGCAAGATTAAAACATGAAATGGAAAATTTTACACTGATTGCAATGACGCAAAGAAATGTTAAAATGTCCCAGTCATTCGTGCAGTTACTGCTTTGTTCACTAGGCGAGGACCATCACTGAGAAGGTGGTGGTGTCGTGTCTGTGTTCCTGTGGGGTGAGTGGCCAGGCCACGCGTATCTACTGTGGAGAAAGTCACCAAGCGCAGTGTTTGTACTCCGATGACACAGGTTTTCAAACTCAGCATCTCCAGAACTAAACTCAGTATTTAATCCCAATGAAATCTGTCCTTTTCTCATATTTTCTGTTTCAATTCATGATGTACTTCTATCTGTGGTGGGTAGATCTCTGGTCATCTTATCCTCCTAAGACACTTCAAGGTTAACTCTCACCCACTGGTCTGATACTCAGAGGGTTTTATGATACGGCCACTACCCATCTCGTTAACCCCATCTTGCGGCTTTTTCAACTCTTGCCTTGCTCTATGCCCTTAATGAACAACTAATTTTTCCTCACATGTTCCTCGGGTCTCTGTGTATTGCACGGGCTAGCTGCTCTTCCACAGTCCTCTGGTAATTCATCTTCACTCATTTATCAAGAGTTAGCATCTTTATCTCACCCTTCACCTTCCCCCTGAGTCCCTTCCTGTCCATGGGAACCCCGTACCTTCCTGTCCATGGGAACCCCGTACCTTCCTGTCCATGGGAACCCCGTACCTTCCTGTCCATGGGAACCCCGTACCTCCCTTCTCATTAAACTGTGTGCAGAACTTTGATGCTCACTCTGTGTGACCTTTACTGACTCCAGGTGATGAAAGACAGCTACTGCCCCAACAGAGCTCGTGGTGCAGAGCGGGGATAGAAGCTGGAAATCCCAGGATGGTGTGGCAGGGCAAGGGGTGTGAAGAGGGGCGCAAAGGGGGGATCTCTAGCCGGATGAGCTGTGGCTGAAGTTGAGCACAGATGATCAAAAGTCAGAGGGTCCTCGAATAATTTTTAAAAACGAGCAAGCACCTCCCTTTCTTTCTTCCACAGTTGAAAATGAGTACTGGTCCGAGGTCTTCCCTCAGCGGGCCCCGCTTGCCCACTCCCAGGTGTCCTGAGTTCCTGCTTCAGGCCTGGGGCTCTCAAGTGGCCGTGGTTCTTCCCTGTGCTGTCAGGTAGCTCTTGTGCTATGAACCGGGCAGGCTCCGGGGACTGACTGCGACAGGGAAGAACAAGTCCCGTCACTACATTCTGTCTGACAGTCTAATCTAAAATCCCTTTAGAGTTTTAAATCATTGGGGGTAATTCTGTCATCTGTGAAGTATGAAAGAGCCAATTATTCCATATACTTCCCCCCTCGCTGACAGTTTTAAGAAGCCCCGTTGGCCTTTTCTTTAATCCTTAGAGCTGTCCTGCCTGCCTTGCACATTCCCTCATAGAATCCACTTCACATTGCTTTAGCTCATGTTCTTCTCCCTCTCAGATATATTCACTCATGGTCCTCTCAAAACACTGAACTCCAATTAAGCTTAACCTTCCCGCAGGAGCTGAGCCTCCAGTAGGAGTTTAAAGGGTTTGAATATTTTTTTAAAAGAAGCATTTCCAGCTCTTCCATATCTTAAAGAATAAAATCTACTCTGCAGTCCAACGTGAATTTTGTGACTACACCTTATGTTTATGTATGCCCTAGTATGAAACAACTTCATCTGTTAGCTACTTTTACAGATATAATTACAATGGTATCTTTAAAAATATTTTCAGATGAACTTTGTTGAGTAAAATACATGGATCTCGAGTGTACAATTTGGTGAATTTTAATAAAAGTGGACATCCATGGAAACAACATCAACCAAGACAAGAATATTTCTAGCACCTCAGAAAGTTTCCTTATGTTCCTTTGAAGTTGCCACTGTTGTTTCAATCACTCTAGACAAGTTTTGCCTTTTTAAACTTTGCTTGAATTTAAGCATATGATAGCTTCTTTTGCTTAACATATTTTTGTGACTCATACATGTTGTATATATCAGTAGTTCATTCCATTTTTATGGCTGTGTAATATTTCATTTCAATATACTAAAATTTTCTTATTCATGTTTCTGTTCATGAGTGCTTGGGTTGTTCCCAGGTTTTGACTACTGCTATGGCTTGAATACAGATAAATCTCCAAAGCCTCATGCAGTTATAGGTGGAAATCTTGGTGGATTCAGAAGTGGCTGAATCTCGTGTGTGAGGCTGGGATTAAGTGTGTAATGTTGGATCAAGGTGATTAAGCTTTAATAAATATGGAGGGGAAGAAGGATTAAAGGGAGGGGAGGACAATGGGGAGAAAAAAGAAGAATCAAGATATATCATGTATAGGTACAAATTCCCTATGATGAATGTTGTCATTATGTGTACCTAAAATGTACCAATAAAATTAATTTTAAAAAGGTCATATGATCACTAAATTAGTCCACTTATTTGTTGGTCTTGGTTCTCAGAGTAGATAATGGGAAGGCTCTCCCTGAGTGTGTGTACCACCCACCCTAAGGGCTGCTAACCTGGATAGAATGTAGGGGAACAACAAGACTGCGGGATCACTTGCTTGTTGTTTACTGCTTGCTACTTCAGAACTTGGCTGTCTTCTGCCCGCCATGAACTGTTTGTCCTCTGCCATGCCCCTCTGCCATGTCACCCTGCCTTGGAGCCAGCCAACTATGAACCGAAACTTCTACAAACCATGAGCTACAATAAAGCTTTCCTCCTTTAACTTTTTGTTTCTAGTAATTTTGTTTTAGTGAGGAGAAAAAGTAACTAAGACAGTGATTATTAATAACCCAACAGTGAACACTGCTTGCTTCAAATCAAGTTATTCTGTTGATCAGTTGGCCATTTTTTTCTGTAAAAGATTTCAAAGTAGAATTTGTAGGTCCTAGGAGCAATGTATGCTTAACTTTATAAGAAACTGCTATAATGTTTTCCAAAGTGGTTGTACCATTTTACACTCCCAATATTAATTTGAGTTTTAGTTGCTATATATTCTTACCATTTGAAAACTATTAGTCATTAACTTCAGGCATTCTAGAGTGTGTAAAGTATTATTTGGTTTTGATTTTATGTTTCCCTGATAATTAATAATGCAGAACATCTTTCTATGTGCATACGAGTGGTCGTCTATGTATCTTTTTTGGTCAGAATTTTTGTACCTCAAAATTTTGCACTTTATAAAGATAGCTGTGTTATTGATACTGAGTAAAACCCTGTAATGAAATGTGTAATGTGAATATTTTCTACCAGTCTGTAGCTTGTCATTCATTTTCTTCATTTTGTCTTTGGAATAAAATACTAATTTTGATGAAATCTATTTTACCACCCTTCTCTGATAATTAATGTTTCTTGTGTCTTAATTTTTCTTCCTATGAAGAAGTCAAAAAATTTTGAGTAAATTTTGTAGTTTTAGTTTTTGTGTCTCAAGCCCTCAACTCCTTCTAAGTTAAATATGTTTGGATGTGGTATGAGCTAGGGGCTGAAGTTCCTCCTTTGTCTATACATCTACATGCTCAGTCCAGTACCATTTATCGCAGAGCTTCCCCTTACTTAATCCTCTTGGCACTTCTGCTGTAAAGCAGTGGACCTCAAGTGGGGTCAATTTCTGGCCTCTGTATTCTGTTCTATTGATATGTCTACTTTTACACTAAAACCAAATCATGATTACTGAAGATTTGTAGTAAGTCTCAATATAAAGTCATGTGAGTCCACTTTACTCTTTTTTTCAAGATTATTTGGCTTCATCTTCAAAATCATACACTCTTTAATGGTAATGAATACAATCTTTGAAAAAAGTCAGTTTTTATTAAACAAGCAATGGTTCTTTTGGCAAACAAAACAGTAACCAACTCAATCCTTTTTTTTTTTGTTCTGATGGTCTTGCCAAAACTGTTTAGATTATCCATCTATATCCTATGTTGACAGTTATGCATAAAATCATTCAGTATGAATGTGAAAAAAATTTCTGATTTGAATTGCAAAATCTTATTTTAATTTTTTTCAACAAACACCAATGGTGAGAGAGCTACGTCTTAATGTTATATACCGCACCCAGACAGAGAATTTTACAGTGCTTACTCATTTGAGGTCAAGGCCAACAACCTTAGATGCAATCCAGGGATATATATTTACAAAAGGATGAAAAAATGAAAACATAAACTTGCCAAAAATATGATGAGTAAATATGTAATTTAAATAGCATGAAATGTAAAGCAAGATTATTTTTAAACATACCTGAAGGGAAATATAACATTTAATAAAAGTGAGTGATCATCTACTTGCTGGGGGCGAGGCTAGACTACAAAAAAATGAGCCACATAGTAACCTGGGACATTTGACTTCTCTCTTTCCTGTCCTATGTGTGCAGCACAACAGCGTCAATGTCCTCCAGTGAGTGTCCCCCCTCCTACTGGTCTCCCAAAAGCTCCGTGGATGTCCGGACAAGTTTGCTCAAATATCTTTTATTGTCTCATGTTTATGAATGTCAAGATGTCTGTCTTCTATGTAGCACAAAATACTTCACTTGAAGTCGGTGCCAATCAAGAGAAGGGAGTAAACGAATGAACTCTGGATTCTGACCACACTCCGGCTCTGTCACTTACCTGTGTATCGCTGGGTGAGTTGCTTAATCTATCTGAGCTCGTTTCCTCTCAAGGTTGTTGAAAGGATTACGTTAAATAACACAGAGTTGGCCTCTGCCTTGAGTTCTGTGAGCGATGAGTAAGTTATCACTGCCAGTTGCTATTTTTAGATCCCCCCCAAAGTAGGCAAAGTACACACTTCTAAAACAAATGCCAAAAGGAGCGTGTCATTAACAAATTCAGTGCACTTAACAGGCATAGCCTTCATCGTGTCCCCAGTGTGAGAAGAATGAAACAGTAGAAAGAGCTTACTTCCCAGCGATTCAGATGCTTGGATTTCAGTTTTGGAACCACCTCTATGTAATGATGTAGACAGCAGCAAATCACTTGTCCCTGAAGGCTTTAGATTCCTTAACAGTAGCAGAGATTGTTTTTATAGGATCCCTAAGGACGTTATTTTGGATCTAAGATTGGATTAAATAAAATGATTGCTAGTCTGCTCTAGGTAACCAAATAAAAGATTTGATTAAGAGAGAATGTTTCTATTCCCCTCATAACAAGGCTACGTCAAACAGGGCCTTGCGTTATCTACCCTGTCAGAGAGCTTGTTCCTAAGAAGTTATACTTCATGTGGAGAAAGATCACAGAACAGATCATGTGTCATTCGGACTGGAAGAAGACATGGCTTCTAATACTTCTCAGGTTGATCCTCCACCATCTTTACCACGTAGTTAAACATGTCTCAACAAACTGTTAGGTGAGATTTTTTTTTTCTTGTACACTGTTTAAGATTGGTTTGTGTGTTACAGAACACTCTAGTTATTAAGGTTCAAATCCTGGATATATTGAGCAAGAACAGTGCCTTATCTATCTGTATTTTCAGCCGAAGAGAATAATGACTGTCTTGCACTGACTCTAAGATGTATGTATTTTTTAGATCTAAAGATCTCTGAACTGGGGTGCATTTAATGGCCAATATGTTTAGAAAACATTGCGTCACAAAATTTGAGTCAGAGCACTATTATTTTCTTAGTTAAATTAGGGATGAATCTTAAAAGTACTAGAATCTTAGATCAAATTAAGTACAGTAAAATCTGCATTCTTAATACTAGGCTTTTGTAAGATTCAGATAAAAAGGTTTTTTGTTTTTTTAAAATCCTGTCTACTAGCCCTGTGTGATAGCTCATGCTTGTAATCCCTCCACTCTGGGAAGCTGAGACAAGATAGCAATTTTAAGCCAAGTCTGGGTAATTTAATGAATTAGAGATACCTTATCTCAAAATAAAAAATGAAAATAAAAAGCTTGGGACTGTAGATCAGTATGAATGCCCTGGGTTTAACTCCAGTACCATTAAAAAACAAAAACAAAAATCTGTCAAATGTCAAAAGGAAGATGGACCAAATGTCTTAAATTCTCGGTCTTCATGTTGTTAGAAGTTCCATGCAAATATAAGATGTCATTGTTAAATTTATTTTCCTATGCAACATGAGGAGATGAAGAAGATGAGCTAAAATAAAGCCATGACTGGCTGCTATACTTTCCTCATTAGGCAAATAAATCAAATGCTGAAATATATTCCTTTTTTTCACACTTCTCAAAACTGTATTACACTCTCAAGAGACGTGAACAGTAAAAAGAAAAAATATAGTAGTTTAAAATCAATTATTTAAATCAATATACTGTATAAGTACATAAGCATTTTAAAATAAGTGCTGTTATAAAAATAAAATCAGCACCTAATAAAACCTACACATGCAAGCAGATATGTTCTCACCTGATAAGACATCTTTGGCAGCTATAAATTTAACCTAATGATATCAATACAGTTCAAGTAGCACTTTTCAATGTATTTTAATGACTAGAAGTTAACCTTTTTAAAGGAAATTAACATTTTTTGCTACTTTTTTCTCACTATAGAGAATGATACCTGATTCTGGTAAAGAATTGGGACAATGTAGAAAGAATAAATTAAAAAAATTTAAATTCTAACACTGGATGATAATCATAATTATGATTTGAATGTATTTTTCAGTCTTTTACATAGTACTAAGTATGGTAATGTACAACTGAAATTAAAGACTGTCATATATAAAGTTTATATCCACATTTCCTCACTACTGTGAATCACCTATAAAAATTTAAAATACATGTATGTGCATGTACATATGTGTGTACATATATGTGATGTACATACATGGTCAGAGCTCATCTTGACATTCCCAGTAAATTAATCAGGGATGGAAATGTAGGAAAAATTTTTCTTAAGTGAGTCTAATGTATAAACCTCTATGAGAACTATTGTTTCACATCCAAATCAATTCCAAGTGGACTAAAGAATGGATTGATTTTTTTTTAAAAAAAGCAAAAGTAACTGGTCTTTTTTTGTTTGTTTGTTTCTTTGAGACAGATCTTGCTGTGTAGTACAGGCTGCTCTTAAACTTACTATGTGGCCCAGGCTGGCCTCAAACTTATGACAGTTTTCCTCTCTCAGCCTCCCAAATGCTGGAATTACAGATGTGTGTTACACCTGGCTGCAAAAAAGAATGAAATGAAATGATAGAATTAGTGAATATAAATGTAGTGTCATCTCTGGGCACTGAAGAACACCAACGACAGAAATACCAAAGAAAATATCCATATATTTGACTACAAGAAAGCACTGAGGTTGGACAGAAAATCATAAAGTAGCTTGAGTATTTCCAATGTCCATTATAGCCAACACTCTTAGAAAAGTATAAAGGAAAAAATGAGGACATTTTTAGAAGGTCCGTGGTAGGAAAATCACTCAGAAAAAAAGTCACTATATAAGGAGATAAAAATCATTTCCTTTTTAAATGAAAAATAAACTGCTCTTCCCTTCAGGGTAAATCCCTCCTTCCCTGAGCCTTCCCCTCCCCTTGCCCCTTCCCTGCCACTCATAACTCGGGGACTCTCCAGCAGGACTGACTGCCTCAAAGCTTTCTCTCATTAAAAAAAAAAAAAAAAAACTCTAAGTAAATATATTAAAACTAAAACATGAACACACAGGAGGAAAATCACAGTGGCACATAAAGATCTCATAAAATCAGATGGAAAGGCACAAGGCCCACTTTATTGCTGCCTGAGTCCTGCTATGTGCGGGCTCGACTTGCAATAAAAGGGAGTCTTTTCAATCTCCTCCAGGGACTTCTCACAGATTAGAATGCATGCTTATTATTTTCTGGTTACTCTTCTATACTAAATGCACCATTTTTACCTTGGTTTCCACACCCCAGTACAGTCTTCATATTTTATCTCTAAAGGCTGTGAGAAATCACTTCAAACATAATAACCCACTTAGGAATGGGTTTATAGGTGAAAACGTACCCCTTTAAGGATGTGGTCTCAATCATGAGGTGCTCCGCCCTCCTCCAGCATGGATTACGCTGTGTGCAAAACGGTGCGGGGTGGAGAAGAGGCCATTACCATTGAGTGAGTCAACTCTACCCAGTGTGTACTTCCTGGTTTTAGGATGTATCCATAGGAACCCATTGAAATGTTTTGTTTTAGGCATTTGGCTGCTTTCTAGTTTTCACTAGAGCCAACACTTGCAAGATAATGCAGTTTAGACATGTCACAGCCACTGAAACTCAGCATAAGTGCAGTTGTCAGTGGTGTTTCAGCAAGAACCAGAAACATCCCAACAACGTTATGATAAAGAGTCAAAGTATGAAAAACAAGAAGACAAAGGGCAGGAAATTTACCTTACTGACTTAAAGCAGGGTCCTTGGGGGGAACATCTGGTTACCAGCAAACAGTGATTCCTTCGACCCAGGAAAGGTATGCTCGTGCATAGAGTGAGAAGAGGCCCAATCGGAGAGATGGGTTCTTAGGCTCTGAAGATGAGGCAGCGAGTATTGCTCTCTGGAAGGAAATTTATATCTAAAAAGGTGAGAGACTCATGTTCTTAAAATTGAGGTTGGACCATAATCTGGAAGTTTTGTTCTGTGTTTAAAACCTGATCTCTTTATGAGAGAATGTTTTCCATCTTGAATTCTCAGGTTTACCTTATGAAGTCCTCTCTACATGTGCTTTGTGTTACCTTCAAAAGTAGAATTTTAACTTTTAAAATGATGGTTAGTTTGAAAATATCAAATTTTAATACTTAGCAGGTATCATTTATTTCCATGAAATCTGACATCTTTACAAAATGAAATAAAGAACTTGAGTTTACTTTGACAAGAAACATGTTGCTAGTAATTAGTGGGGTACCTGGGAAGAACCCACTTTTCACTTTTCAAAACTTCACCTTTACCTTGAACCCCTGAAAACAAGACAAAAACCAAAGTGAAAAACCTTTTACTAACACCTACTTCTGGGTAAGCCTTCACTAATCTTCTGAAAGATCTATACGGCCCACAGGCAAGGCAAGATATAAACGTTTATTTTGTGTAGGAGTGAGTTGGAATGCAGTTGTGTGTGAATTACGATCTTGAACATATTCCAGTCACACCTACTTTCTGTTCTAACCACATATGTGTGATTATTTAAAGCAAACATTTCATCTTAGGGGCGTTTAAATATTATCACAGTGAATGGGTAGATTAGGAATAACCTCAAGTTCACAGAAAACTTACATACACCCTTTAGGTGCATAAATAATAAATATTGCACTCAGGCACAAGTACCAGCCACAAACTGTAAGAATTCCATGAGTCAGTCGTGTCAGAAGCCATTTCCCAGGTCTAAGCACTCTTCTCTGGCCTGTAAAAGACCTTCTCACTGCTAAAAGCACCACTGTTCTACGCCAGATGGCAGGTAAAGGAAGTCACTGGAAACCGGCAGGCTCGGTTTTGAAGTCAGGTCTGTCTTGGCAGAAGGTCCATGCTTCTTCCAGCATGGCATCGCATCTTCTCACTCTGAAGACTCAGTGTCTTGCTCTCTACTAGGGCAGCAAGTAGCAATAAACCATGCGAGTACAAAGCCAAAAAAAAAAGAAAGAAAAACAAAAACAAAATAATACAATTGATTTAAAAAAATCCCTTGCAGAACAAACATAAGTCTTCATAGAATTTCTCAAGGGATGATAAAATCTGAGTGTTCGCATTTTTACATGTATGAAAAATTTACATATGTATGTAAATATTTACTTACACGAGCAAATTCTGAATATGGCTAGTTTATACTGTATTAAATAACTAGCTTTTTAAAAAATCCTTAGTTTTAGATAGAATTTCAAATAAAAATCATTTAATACATATTAAATAGAAGTCTATTTAATACCATTTACTGATTACTCTAACAAAAGGGAAAATCACATCATCATATTCTTGGATGTTGAAAGACATTAAACAACATTCAACATCTATTTTAAAAATAAATTTATTTAGAGAATTATAGTACAGGGAAATGGACTTTTTGGGGGTACATATGTAGATTTATGTGGCTGTGGTCTAATTCGGTGTAGTGAACAGCTCCGACGCCCTCAAAAGCTCCTTCACATTATACCTTGGTGGTTGTAGCGCATCACGGCTTTCTGACCTGGGAGCTGCTGATCTTTTCCTATCACTACGCTTTTGTCTATGTGGGAATATTATCTGTCTTAGTCACTTTTCTTGTCACTCGGTCAAAATACCCAACACCCATGAGTTAAAGGGCAGGTTTATTTTGGCTCCATTTGTAGAGGGTTGCGTGCTGGCCAGCTGGCTCCAAAGCAGGACAGCATGGCGGAAGGGCCTGGCACAGAAGTGGCTCCCAGCATGGAGACTGCCCAGGAAGCAGGAAGAGGGCGAAGGGAGGGCCAGGGAAGATAAACCCTTCCAGGGCACACCTCCAGCAAGTCCCACAAACTCATCAGTGAACCAACCTACTGGTGATGAGTAGGGCCCCATTGACAATCGGCTGCCCACAGCCCCATCTATGAGCACATGAGCTCTGCAGGAACATCTGGAGAGAAACATCTGGGACACACAATATGAAACTTAAAAACTGACTTCTTCCACTCAGCATCGGCCTTTCTGAATAATTATTCACCCAAGCTGTGTGAATCATTTTTTTATTACTGAATAATACTCTTGTCTGGATGTTATACTTTATTATTTCAGGACATTCGGGCTGTTTCCCATTTTTCACGTGTTCACGGTGCATGGAGGTTTCTGTGGGAATGTCGAGTTTTCATCCCTTTAGGTACTGGCTCACATGGGAATTTGTATAATCTTGTAAGAAACCGCAAGACTTTTGCAGAAAGACTGTATCATTTTACATGCCCGTTGGTAATGGAGTTTCAGTAATTCCTCCTTCTCCCCGGGATTTGGCGATTTCGGTTATTTTTAGTTTAGCCGCTTAGTAGATGTGTAGCAGTACTTTACTTTGGTTTTAATTTGCATTTTCATAAATATGTGGACCTTCTTTTCAGAGGCTGACTTCTCATCTATATATTCTCTTGGGTGAAGTGCTTTCGGACCATTTTTAAAGTGGGATGTTTCCTCACTGTAGGGTTTTGTTTTTGTTTTTGTTTTTTTTTGTTTTTTTTTTTTTTGGCGGTACTGGGGATTAAACTCCAGCCCTTGTGCTTCCAAAGGTAGGTGCGGTACCACTTGAGCTAAATCTCCAGCCCATCATATTTTTTTTATAAATATCTCTTCAGATAGGTGACTCACAAACGTTTTCACCCAAAAACTGAGACTATAGCTTTGTCTTTTCAGACACTGTCTTCGGACACTGTCACAGAGCAAGGTATTAATTTTGAGAGTCAAACATCTATTTTTTGTGGACTGTGTTTTTCGTATCTGAGAACTCTGCCTAACCTTGAATCACAAAGATTTCACCTTATGTGTTCAAAGATTTCACCTTACGTGTTCTGGAAGTAATATATTTTTTTTTTTGAGACAGGGTCTCACTTTGTAGTTCAGGCTGGCCCCGAGCTCACTATGTAGCCCAGGCAAACCTCGAACTCAGCAATCCTCCTGCCTCTGCCTCCCGAGTGTTGGGATGACAGGTGTGAGCCACCACGCCCAGCACTGTGGTATGTGGTATTGATGGCTGGTGGGTGTGAGTCATCATGCCCAGCATTGTATGTGGTTCCTGGGATCAAACTCAGGACTTTGCGCTTGCGAGGCAGGTGCCGGAACCACTGAGCTAAATCTCCAGCCCTCTAGAAGTAATTTTATACTTAGAGCTATGACTCCAACTAATTTTTTATAAAATGTGAGTTTTGGCTGAAGTTCATTTATTTTGCACATGGCTTCACTAGTTCCAACATTATACTTTGAAAAGACTTTTCTTTGTCCATTGAATTTCCTTTGCACCTTCTTCCTCCTCAATTTTTCTGAAATAGATTGGTAGAATTGAATGTTGGGTAAAAATCCATTAATGAAACCATGTGGGGCTGGAGATTTGTGTCAAAAGTCTTTCAAATAAGAATTCAATTTCAGTAGTAGTCACAGGACTACATGAGATAGATCTTTATTTCTTCTGGAGTGAGTTTTAAAGATCTGGGATCTGGGACGGGCAAATTAGCACAAGCCGGGAGCACATTCAACATCCTTTAAGGGCAGACCAGGAGAGCAAGCTTCTAACTACTTCTCCACGAGCTATTTCTCAGGGTTTTATATAGTGAACAAGAGGAGGTAATGTTTCCCCTTCACAAAGAGCCAGTTGTAAAGGAGATGAATCAGGGACGCGGATGTAGATGAGTGGGGCAGTTACCCAGCATGCATGAGGCTCTGGGTTTATCCTCAATCAATCAATCAATCAATCAATCAAAAACTTTTTTTAAAGGCAAATTATCCAAGCTTAGCATTTCTTGGCTGCAGGACAGACCCATGGCATGGGTTATATCCCTGGAGTCCTGCCTATGCTGAAGTTGGGTTCTACATGTCAACAGGATAAACCAACAAGAAACGCACGATGACTACCGTAACAATACATGAGTACTTTAGCGCATTTGCTGTTGTTGTAACAGAGTTGCACAGACTGGGCAGTTAATCAAGAAGTTCTGGAAGCTGGCAAGTCCAACAGCACAAAGAAGGGCCTCTGTGCTGTACGACATTGCAGGAGGTGAAGGGAAATGAGCTCGTACAGAAGACAAAACGGGTGGCAGACTCACTTTTAAAACAAATTTCCTGTGATAAGTAACACACCCCTGGACCAACGGCATCAGCCCATGCGGGCGGGCATGGCCCTCAACTCTGTCCCCTCTTAGGCCTCACTCTACAGCCTCCTCAAGGACCAAGCTTCCAACCCACGGATCTGTGGACAGATTCAAATGACAGCAACCTTTCAGGTCACAGCAGGGAAATCTTACTCTTCTTCAGTCCTGATATGTATACAGAACAATTAATTGCAAGCACAACAAAGAAAAAAGAAGACAGTTATTAATGAGCATCTAGGAACAGCATTAGGTAGGATGGTATATCTACAAGGGTCCCTTGGAATAAGACAAACCCTAGGGTGTAACACACACTTTCGATTTAAAACCAAATACCTAGCCAGGCATGGTGGTGTGTGCCAGCACTCAGGAGGCTGAAGCAAGAAGATTGCCAGGAGTCCAAGGCCAGCCCGAGCGACACAGTGAGTCAAGACCAGCCTGAACTACACAGCAAGACTCTGTCTCAAAACAAAAACCAAAACAAAAAAACAAAACAAAACAAAACAAACAAAAACCCACCCAAAAAAAATTTTTTTTAAAAAAAGCACCTATGGTGATGTATAGACAACTGCTTTTGTGTCTTGAATGATCCTAATTGGGGAAACAGGGAACATGCTAGGGTGAGTAGAACCCGGGGGGCTTGAGTGAAACTGGGCAGAGTACACTGGCACCTGTCCCCACTTCTTACCTCTCCCAACTGCCCCAGCAGAACCACGGGAGTGCCCTGTAGAAGCGGGCACGCTACCAGCCAGTAGTGCATACCAGACCTGGAGTGAGAGGAACAGAAGGAAGTGCTAGAGCAGGAGCGGTAGGTACCTCTGCAGAGCTGGCTGCAGCCCCACAGGCCGAGGGGAGCCAGTGAGTGAGCAGCAGTCCCCTGCTCGGCCCTTCTCATCACAAAAAGAAGCTAGGCCTGGCTGCTAGTTCTCAGCTGCCTTCTTAATCTCCTAGCAAACATTTCTTGAGACCCACCCGCCCTGGACTTCTGGGAAGCACATCTCCAGCTTGACTGAATTGACACACTGGGTGTCTGACAGCCACGAGCTAGAAGTGAAAGACTAAGGAACTGACTATGAGACCGTATCAAGATTTGGTGACGTCCCAGCCAGCAGAAATGCTGGTACTAAGGCAGTGATACAGACTGGGTGTTTTCTGACCAAAAAAGGACAACGAGGCTGGGGTACGATGGGAAGGAGAAGGACACAAAACAAGATCGTACAGAGGCAGGGAAAAGCTCCCATAAGGCCTTGCAGAGTATGTGAGCACCTCTGTCTTGTACGTTCAACAGGAGACAAATGGAGGTTTTCCTCAGGGCTGGAGTAGTTGGATTTGAGACATTTTTCTTTTTTTTTTTTTTTTTGCTTTTTGAGACAGGGTCTCGCTTTGTAGTTTAGGCTGGCCCTGAGCTCACTGTGGTGCCCAGGCAAGCCACCGCGAACTCAGCAATCCTCTTGTCTCTGCCTCCCGAGTGCTGGGATTGATTGAGACATTTTTTAAACTTTGCATTTTGAAATAATTTCAACCCGGCAAAAATGTTGTAAGATTAGCACACAGAATTTCTGTGTGTCCACCGTCAGGCTGATTTCTTTATTTTTAAGAGATTGTGTTGACTGCATGGTGAATGGTGCCTAGAGACATGGATGTTTCTTTTTACACTTCCAGGCCGTCCAGTGCTCTTAGAACACAAGGAAC
The DNA here is from genome assembly GCA_004025085.1 of Thryonomys swinderianus. Lineage (NCBI taxonomy): Eukaryota > Metazoa > Chordata > Mammalia > Rodentia > Thryonomyidae > Thryonomys > Thryonomys swinderianus. The sequence goes on along the minus strand of PVIC010008387.1, from coordinate 15,464 downwards.
AGGATGCCCCACAGTCCCTCAGAGGGCTGGTCGGGTGTGGGGGCTGTGACGTCACTGAAGAGAGCCACTGCAAGAGCCTGGCTACAGCGCTTCCACACTAATGGTTAGGCCACACAAGAAAATCAGTCTCATGATTTTAGTGTCAATTCACAAGTTCATACTGGAAGATAAAACAATATTACCTCTTCAGATCTGGCTTCAACCGATGGACTACTTGTATCATATAGCTTCTCAAAACAAAAATCAAATCCTCAAAGATGTGACCCAGAAGCTATGCAAGAAAACATTTTACGAATAATTCTAGGTTTCCAAAGAATTTCCAGAGGCTGAAGTCTCCTCCTGGCAACCCGCTGACAGTGACGTACACCACTGACCCTCACGCTGATGCACACGTCCCAGTCTCAGCAGCGCTGACCTGAGATCTTTTTCATCAGATTTTTTCTTACTTTACTTGAGACCATGACAATTTTCCCGAAAGCATGCTCTTCTGACTGGATTAACTGTCCCTGCTAGCAATGCTGTCTGGCTGGAAGCCAGGTTTAAATACTGAAATGTGCCGACTTCTTAAGGACATTCAAATTCACTTGGGATTTCAGCACAATTCCAAGTTTAATGTTCAAATCAACAGCTACAATTAACCCTTGATAGCTGTTATTTCTAAAAACATTTATACCTAGTGCACACTCATTAAATCAGGAAGGTAAAGTAGAAAAACTATGTTTGGTGACCAAAGAGGAAATAATTCTTCCCTCCCACTTAGTTAAACATGCTTGATTATTACAGTAGAGCTTAGTCATAATAGAATAAAAGGGACTGATGTACAGTAGGCATTTATATTATTATACTGGAAAAAAAATCTTCGTATTTTCCTAAGGAAAGAAATGTTTCTAAAAAAAAAAAGTCCTGAAAGACCATTCATCTTAATGAAAAAAGGTGTGAAAACAGATTTTTTTAAAAACCATTATCTGACAGAGAAAGAAAAGCAGTTTTCTTCTTTACTTAGGGTTTGTACTGTACACATCTTCTGTAATCTGTAGTGATACATTCCCATGTAAACACTGAGAAAAAAAAAGGAGCTGTTATGTTATGACTTACACATTTTAAGTTTTGTCCTGACTGCTAACCAAAAAGCCTCCATACATTTATTAACAATTGCTTTCCTTCATTTCATAATAGCTCTTAATAACAAAAGTAATTATCAGCAATTTCAACCATACATTAAAAAATCGGGTTAGAGAAACCCATTAGTTTCATAAATGCAAACGTATCTTTTGATTATAGTTACTATGTCATTTGCGTAAAGTGACACAAAGCTTATACTTTCCCACTGCTGCCAAGTTCACAAGACTGAAGAAAATACGTCCCTCTTTAGCTCATTAAAAGCAACTCAGGGTTCAACTGGTATGGCTTATGAGACACAGTAAAATAAAAAGGCTGTGACCACTCACCAGATGCTGGAAACCTAAACTATACCTCAGACTTTGTAGTGCCACCCTGCAGCTTTTGTTTAATAAACAATAATCGAGGAAATATTAGATGACTTCATCAGCAGGTTGACCTGTTACTTTGCCACATGGCTAGTCACAGACACATACATTTTACCTTTAAGATGAATTAGAAGACTCTTCCTTGCCAACAAGTCCACATGCAAAGGAAAAACAAAAGCAGTCATCCATGTTTTTAAAATGTAATACATTATTTTAACTATCTAATTAAAAGGCTTTATTATCAGACCATTGCACCATTTCTTCCTTACAAATGTAATAAGCAGATAAAAAGTGTCTTTTAAATAAACCAGTGGTAAAAATAAAAAGCCTTCAACAGCTTGACAAAGAGCAACAGAGTAATTTCAAATCAGTAAATATTATTGGGAGAACTCATTTTATACAACAGGTATTGACAAACATATAGTGACTCAGGCACTTGATAAGGGCATTTTAAAACTAGCTACTCAATATAGGGGCATCACACACATGCACAAGCACACACACGCACATATGGCTTTATTACAAAGGACTCAAGATGGCAACTACTTAGAACCCAGTGCCAACATGGATTATAGCAAATCCAGTGAGTATTTTGTTTTTCAATTATTCATAGAAAATTTAATCCTGATTAAGTATCCTTGGGCAGGAATTCATGGGTAGTTGATGACTGAAACCAACATTTATGTGAAATGCTTCTGTTAATTTAATCTGTGTATACGGCTTAATTATGATTAGGGATTCAATGTAAGAGAAATGAATTATATCAGGATTAAAAATTTTAGCAGCATATCATATAGTACCTTTTCCTTCTTTCTTTTTAAACATAAACCTGCTTGTCCCTTCACCTATGCACTCAGATTTTAAAATCCTTTGTCCTTACAACTAATGTAATGTACCTGTTTTATTTTTCATAAATTATTTGTCAAAAATCCTTTACTAGTCAAGCTAAAACCTGAATGAGAGCCAAAAACAAGAGGAAAACACTGGAGAATAATTTCATTCACAACTAGAAGCTTATACATCTAGTGGGGAACATTTTATATTCATTTCCTGAAGTAATTTTATTTTCTATTCTTTTTAAGTCTAATATGCATTAATTTTAAAGGATCAAAAAGATGCAGTTCTCAAAATCAATGTATTACACTGATTTCATAACTGGACTAGTTTAGATATGTTTAAGCAAGTAATCATTTAACTGATTACTTTTTAAAAGACTATCAAAGTCAGTCAGCTATGGGTATGAGGCATAATAACTTACCGAAGTATCACAGAACTCTTCTTCACATTTATCTCCATACGAAAATTTCTCAAACACCTTGTAACAACACTGTTTCTTAAAAGTTTATTAAGTATGTCTCAACACATTTCACTCATTACCTTTTCCAAGTCTTGGTACTGCTTAAATGCAGTTATATAAATAACATGCTTTTGTTTCACTATTGAATTTTTCATACCAGATGTATGAAAAAGAGTCACTGTATTTGTATCTGTATTGCACTCTTGTTGAACCAATGCGCTTTTTCTTTTAACACCATCAGAAGTGAGGCCGATTTTTGTGTACAGATGAGATGGTCAGTGGTAGGGTGACTGAGGAAAGCGAGGAAACTTCCCAGTAGAGGCTGTGGGATAAGAAGAGTCTGTAGAGAATAACCATGGACACAGACTGGCAAAGGATAACACCTACTGTAACAACCTGCAAGGAAAAAGAATGTTTTTACTGAGCACTGAAACAGAGAAATGGCATCAGTTCGTCATGAACTCAGGTGCTTTTTATACACAGTACACTATCCTTCATCTTTATCATATGTACATTATACCAAAGAAATTTTCTATAGTAAAATATGACTTAAGTTCAGAAATGTAACTATCCATGGATAAAATTCCTCACACACACGTTTATGGACACAGAAGCGAGACACGAAATAATTTACTAACGTGTTCTCCCCTGAGGATGTGCACACTGCAGACAGGGGTTTCAGATTCCAGGCAAACGTAGTAAGGTGAAAGCATGGCCCACCCAGAGGTCAGAATCCTCCAGAAGCCCTTTCAAAAATGCCTGAGTCATTTCTCTATTTGGTCTATGATCTTTCTACTTATTCACCCTGTGTAGACACTGCAGGCTCAATAAAGAGTTGTATGCTCAGCGCAGCCTGGGAGGAAGGGGCTTGGGCAGAACTTCGCTCTGAGCGTCAGAGCCTTCCAGCTAGGCAGACTCCAAATTCAGCTTACGTGAGCTGTGACAGTCAGGCTTGTCGTCTGGGAAGTAGCAAGATTAACTTTTGTAAACCTACCTTGATTTTATTATTACATAGCAAAACATTTTCATCGCTTTTTTTCTTAACAAAGATGTGTTACAAGCTTTGTAATCTGGGGCTGGGGTCATAGCTCTGAGGCAGAACACCTACCCGGCATGCAGCAGGCCAGTTTAATCCCCAGCACTGTAAAACACTCCTGAATTTATAGAACATCATTCTGAAACAGGCTGATGTTAAGACAAAAGCTGTTTCCATCATTTTGCTTGTAAATAATAACAAAAACTTATTCTGAACTTATTCTTTGAACTTCCATGTCCACTGGTTACATAGGTTGTTTCAAAGTTTTATTTCAAAGAACGCGAGAAACTTCTGAATAGATAAACAGGCCTCTCCTACCTTAATATTTTTTCACCAAAGACAACACTTTCATTTGGGAAAGTATTTTGATCATGTATGACACGTACTCCTTACCTTATCTCTTTGGTAGTCACTAAAAATGACAGAAATGCACGCTAGACCCGGGTGGCATAAAAACCACAAGATACAGCCCTGAAACAAATAAATAAGTCAAGTAAAGTACAACTATGTCTCTACTTTAAAAATGTACCAAATAAAATCATCACTAGTGTATTTAGGTTCTGACTGGCCTCCAAGGGCCTTGAGGGTAGAGCTTACAACACAACAGGAAAATAAATTTAGTGTTGCTATGATTTAGTGCTTTGTTTCTAACCAAACGGGTATTTTCTGGAATCATTTATAACATATTTGCAATGCTGTTACATATGCATATTTTGATACAGCATAAATATATTAATACAAAAAAACTGAAAAAGCAAGGTACACATTTATCTCTAAAAAAAGAAAAAATGACTATATATTCATATTTTTATGTAGATACACAAAGAAATTCTGTAAAACTACAGATGGTATGGAGAAGGGAAACGAGGGAGGTAAAAATGTGCAACTGTTTATACTTTTCAAATGCCCTTTTGTGTTTCCCCTTGAAGAGTAGAAACATTTTTTCTTTTTTTTTGAGACAGGGTCTTACTTTGTAGTTCAGGCTGGCCATAAGCTCACTATGTAGCCCAGGCAGGCCTCAAACTCAACAATCCTCCTGTCTCTGCCTCCCGAGTGCTGGGATTACAGGCGTGAGCCACCACGCCCGGCACTGTGGTATGTGGTATTGATTGCTGGTGGGCGTGAGTCACCACACCCAGTATTGTTTTATGTGGTTACCAGGCATAGAACCAGGGTCCTTGAGCTTGCTAGGCAGGTGGTGGAACCACTGAGCTAAATCTCCAGCCTGATCTATTCAGATTTTTTTTTAATTGAATATGTTAGGCCAGGGATGTAGCTTAGTGATGCCACACCTGCCTAGTAAGTGTAAGGTCCTGAGTTCGATCCTTGATACTGAGAATAAATTAAATTAAATTAAAAATATGTAACAGATTAATAAATAGTAGCTGGTGTGATACTTAAGAGTGTATTGAAGATTTAAGGTCAAAAAAGATGAAGAGGGCCAGAGATTTAGCTCAGTGGTTCCAGCACCTGCCTAGCAAGCACAAAGTCCCTGGTTCGATCCCTGGTAACCACATACAACAATGCCGGCTGTGGTAACTCACACCCACCAGCAATCAGTACCACACTCCACAGTGCTGAGTGTGGTGGCTCAAACCTGTAATCCCAGCACTCCGGAGGCAGAGACAGGAGGATTGCTGAGTTCTAGGCTTGCCTGGGCTACATAGTGAGCTCAGGGCTAGCCTGAAAAAAAATGTAGAAAAAAATGTTTAGCATATTATTTCTTGCACTAAAATGGAGGGAATTATTCATAGGATATATATTAAAAACTCTCTAGGATTCAGGTGTGCAGGTACATGCTTGTAATTCCAGCACTTGGGAGGCTGAGACAGGAGGATCACCATGAGTTGTAGGCAAGCCTGGAATACATAGTGAGTTCAAACCCAGTCTGAACTACCTAACAAAAAAACAAAGAAACTCTAGGAAAATAAATGAGGTGCCAATATTGAAGTGGTGACAGTGCTAAGTAAGTAGGTGGGAGCAAGACAAGAAGTAGTTTTTGTTGCTCTTTAAATACTTTTGGATGTTTGACCCATAAAAAAACCTTAAAACATAATTTTTTACGATCAAGGAAAAGCATTTGGTACTGTTTTAAATGTAAAACAAAACAGAAAAACCTAACGTCTAAATGCTTCCACTACGCACTAACCAAACAACACGCACTTCGTGATCTGGTGAAAAATTCAAAAACAACACAGGCCTTGCTCGCTCGTTGGCATCAGAGCCTGACCTGCTCCTCCCAGGGAGCAGCAGCCCCGCAGAGCACAGCCCGGGAGCCAGGAGGGTCCGTCCTCCTCCGAGGTGGCCAGGCGGGTGCCAGGCGGGCACCAGGCGGCACCAGGCGGCTCTGGGTGTTGCTGCCAGGTGCCGCTGCGAAGGGCACGGACTCCCTGAATCTGACGGAAACATGGAGGCTTCGAGGGAGGGAGGCTTCTGTAAATTAGTGCCCCACCCCTCTCCAGGCCCTTTCCTTGGACTAAATGGGCATAAAAAGGGGTGGACTCGCTTTTAGATCTCTCAGCTGTGAGGACACGACGGGAATAAAGTGGACGCGACCTCGAGTGGATGAAGCGGCTGAACACACTGGGCACAGCCTCTGGCTTTCCTTGCTCATGCTGAGGAGTAAACACAGCCTAACTCTGAGAACAGTAGTTCGTTATAAATTGTTGGGAAATTGCAGAACATATTCTAATTTATTAAAAAAATTTTAAAATACCGTAATATCATAGTAAAAAATATAAAATCCCTATTGATAAATTCTGGTTGAGGCAAAATTGACCCACCAAAAACTACGTGGGGAATATGTGTTCTGTAAAATGGGGCTAATAATATTTACACTATGTAGACTGAAACTAGAGGGCTCAGAGCAGGGCCTGCAGATGTGCACACCTGTAATCCCAGCACCCAGCAAGCTGAGGTGGGAGGATTGGCCAGAATCTGAGGTCAGCCCAAGCTCCGTAGTGAGTTCAAGACCAGCCTGATACATGACAAGACCCTCTCTCAAAAATATGAATAAACAGAAAAGAAATTAAAAAGTGCTTGGCACAGAATAAAAGTTTAATACAGGCTAACATGTAGTTTTTCATACCACCCCACACATCGGCAAGATGCCACTTTCCACCCCAACTCATACTTTGGCGAAGGTGATGTAGAATTCTCTTTTGAGGGTGCTTCTCTCCACTGTGATGATCTGATAGAGTCCAAAGCCTGATGACAGTGCCAGGCAAATTCTTAAAACTATCAGAAGGATCCCTGCTAAGCTGTGCTGTGAATGGGAGCTATGATGACTGGTATCTTCAAACTGTTCCCAAAGTAGTAAAATACTCTGCAAGAAAATTACATTTAGAGAGAAAAATGATAACTATTTAGCATGAAGTATATTTTCAACTCTTGTAAACATCCCCTTAAGCAAAAGAGCACAAAAATATTATATCTGTATCCCTAAGAGACTGAGATTTATCAGACTATAAAGGCTTAATAAAGTCCACGGTCAAGTAGAGGCAGTCTTCTTTCCTCTCTCAAAGAAGTACAAGCTATGGAGCAAGAATTTTTATCAAAGAAGAAAAGAAAGAAAGAAAGAAAGAAAGAAAGAAAGAAAGAAAGAAAGAAAGAAAGAAAGAAAGAAAGAAAGAGAGAGAGAGAGAGAGAGAGAAAGAGTAAGAAAGAGAAAGAAAGAAAAAGAAGAGAGAGGAAGGAAGGAAGGAAGGAGAGAGCAGGAGGGAGGGAGGGAGAGAAGGAGGATGAAAATGCTATTGCTGCAATGATTCAAATATGACATCTCTAAGGACAAAATCTCATTGAAATGTTTGAGGATAATGTAAACTTTCTTATAAATCCATCTCCCTCCTTCACTACCATCATCAGAAATCAAAACTCTTCTGCATTCCAGCCTACGATCTCAAGTAACTTTTAAGTATCTCAAAATAGTTTGAATCCAGCCGGGCGTGGTGGCTCACGCCTGTCGTCCCAGCACTCGGGAGGCAGAGACAGGAGGATTGCTGAGTTCGAGGCTTGCCTGGGCTACATAGTGAGCTCAGGGGCAGCCTGAACTACAAAGCGAGACCCTGTCTCAAAAAAAAAAAAAATAGTTTGAATCCAGAAATCGACAAGTAAGAATCATTGGCTTTAGCTTTCACTCTTCTGTGATAACCTCACGGTTGCTATGGAAGGGAAAGGAAAGCACATTTTCAAAAATATTCAGCAGAAGCACCAGGGGCACTGCTGTACATCCTTCCTGTCTGTTACTGTTACTAGAACAGTAAAGAGCTTAGCAAGTTCTCATTGTGCTACACTTCCATTCAGTGTAAGTCGCAGTCCCTCTGCCTGTACTAAACATGACATCACTGCACTGTTTTCACCACCAGATGTGCCTTTGGGCCTCCTTTACTTGTCAATTCAGCTTTCAGAATCGGCTCGTTAGTGACTCCAAGGACATTAGATAAAAACTGAATATTAAAACCAACTTTTAGCTTTTGTGCCTTTTATTATAAATCTTTTCCTTTCCCCATTCTCTCTTTTTCTACCCCAATCATACTGCACTAACATTCTTAATCGGTGAAGCCTTTGTGATCCTGCAGATGTGATATCTCCTTACCGGGCCTAGGATTTGCTATTATCTGATTCCTTAACCTCCATTTCTAACCTTTACTTTTACAATAAAGAAATATTATTATGAAGCTGCCTTTTCCTATGATTCACATTTTTATGTATCTGAGTTTCTTACAGTCATACACACATGACCACATGCCACCTCTACACGGATGTGTCTGTGTGCTCTCTGCCTGTCTGTCCTATCACCGTAGCTCAGCTCTCACTGATCAGGATTCTGTCTAATGCATTTTAAACAAGTGCCCACTTAAGCTCTAGTGTAGTATCTGTGTCTTAATTTGTATTTGACCCTAATGAAGTAAAATTACAATACAATGATAATGAACACTGAAGTTTTAAAAGAGCCATGAATTGAGAAATGGAAATTTATCTGGCTATTAACACTACCCTTTAGAAGACTTGCACTAAAAATATTCAGTTGGTTAGAATCTTGCTCATAGTTTAATGGTTTCTAATTCTTTTGCATTAGCTCCCTTCCCTACTTCTAAATACCACCCCTCTGGAATATGGTATCTTTCTCAAATCAATCATGAAAATTCAATATGCTTACTTCACATAACACCTACCATGCTAAACAATATCAGGTTTACAGATGAATACAGCATTGGCCCCGTCCTTCAATACTGAATTTTTCTATTTGTTTAATGCACTAAAATTTATATTATAATGTCTGTTACTGAACATAGGCGCATGGTTCATTATGATCTCATAGAGTCATTATGAATGCTTTATAGCTTCTTTGTGAATTTTTCAGTCCAATGCACAAAGCTATATGGATATCCTAGAATAATGTCAATGCTACCAATATAGAGGAAAAAGTAGAGTAATTTTTTTCTAAAATTCAGTTGTTTCTATATTTGTTTTAAGAAACAGGATTTCACTCTTTCTTGCTGCACAGTTTGCCTTTTTAATTAATCCAACAGTCAGCTGAATACTTTTATGTACAGTCAGTTCTAAAGAGTCTTGCCCATGGAGAAAATCTTAAACTCATGGGTCCCCTCATCCAATACTGAATACTTACCATGTGACAGAAAATGTGAAATAAAATTAAATGGGAAATACTGTGCTTTAAAAACTGGCAGGAATCTCAGTCAGGTAAATTATAACTTTATACATGTACACTCTATTACATATATATATAAATATACATGTACATATATATAAATACAGAAAAATATATATATATTAGTACCCAGAAGTATCTGATCAATCATTCCTTAAATCCATTAATTTAAAATGATACGAATTCTGCATGGACCCCAGGTTTCAATTTTGAAAGGAGACACCATCAAGATTGCATGTATAAACACTATTAGAAGGAAAAACAGTATGGACACTCACCTCAGTTATGACAATGAACACAGCGATGCTGGTAGACATAGGAGTGGAGTCCCATTGGAGAGGTCGACTCTGAGACTTTTTCATTCTGACTATTGTCCATCCCATGCACAGACTCAGAAGCAGATATAACATCTGGATTTGGGAAGCAATATCAAAAACTAAAAGGAAATGAAAATCAAAAGTCAGCTGGGTTTCCACAACACACAGAGTCTGGTACTTTTTGCACTGAGATAAGACCTCCCCCTCTTTGTCACTAAAAGATGGGCATTTGCAAAGAGAAAGAGAAACTAAGAAATTCAGGAAGAGGAATTAAAAATCTGTCATGTAATTTGTAAATATGTATAAGAAACAGTTCAAACAGTGGCAGTATTCTTATTTTAAAATACACAGATGCCCATATCATTTTCCTGAGTCTAAAGCTTCTCATGTTTTTCATTATTCTCAGCTTTTATAATTGTACACATAATCCTGATTAAAAGAAACAAATTTTAAATATCATTTCTGCAATGCGGAAAATTTGAGTACCTTCATTTCTGTGTTGTTAGGATTATTTTTTATGGCTGAAATACAATATGAAGAGAATGCTCTAAAACTATTAATAAGAAACACTATGACCATGAAGTGTATAGTCACTGTAACATCCAATTACTCTGGCGTTGGTTTCTGAGTCCTGAGGACATATAAAAAGCTCCATGAACTGGTGCAGTGTGCCACCGTGTGGCTGTCACTTGCACTGCTGGGGTAGCCTGCAACTTTAAAATGGTTGCAATCAAACTGCACATGGAAACAAAAATCTATGTATGTTTCAAGTTCTGTGCATGTTTATTATAACTAACAACTATTTATTTTTAGAAGGGCATCACTTTCTTATCATAGTAAATTTTGATTCTGGGATAAATTTGTTTTGCTTTTTTGAGACAGGGTCTTGCTTTGTAGTTCAGGCTGGCCCTGAACTCACTATGGAGCCCAGGCAAGCCTCGAACTCAGCAATCCTCCTGTCTTTGGCTCCCCAGTGCTGGGATTACAGGCACCAGCCACCACACCCAGCACTGTGGTATGTGGTACTGATTGCTGGTAGGTGTGAGTCACCACACCCAGCATTCTATGTGGTTACCGGGATCGAACTCAGGACCTTGCACTTGCGAGACAGCGCCAGAACCACTGAGCTAAATCTCCGGCCCTTCTGGGATAAATTTGTGTTCACAATTTAACAACTGTCATCCATCACTTTGAGGTGGATCATTTTTACTTCTCTTTTCTGGGACAGTACTAGGGATTGAACCTGGGCCCTTTACAGTGAGCTATGTTGCCAGCCCTTTTTAAATCTGTGAGGTAGGGTGTCAGTAGGTCACCAAGCTGTCCAAACTGGCAGCTCTGCCTCCGCCTCCCAGAGTGCTGGGACGAGAGGAGTGCGCCCCATACCTGGCTGCTTTGACTCTCCTAATGTGTAAAATTGTTCTTATAGAGACAGAGACAACCAGCTGCAGTACACCGCACTTACACTTCAACGGTGCATGCCAGAAGCCTACCAAAAACATCCCCTTGCAGATATATTCTGACAGATCTTCCTCTGCCTTGCCATCTATACAAGAACGCATTACTGTACAGGTAACTGGTGCTGCATTCTGATAACAGATTGCCACTGAACTTCAATGACATAAAATGTCACAGCCTGTCACATTAAATTCGTTTTTTTATCACAAGGGTCTTAAATGACTGCAATATCAATGAATCATTCAATTATTTTAAACACCTCACAAATGCACAGTTAAAGAGGTTGATAAAGGAATATTCCTACATGAGGTGCTAAGCACCCAAAAAAAAAAATACCTTGAGGAAAAGATCCCTGATTTTCTGGCTCATTTCTTTAGTAAGTAATATAATCAGTATAATGCTGTTGTATAAATGGATGAATAAGACATCGTTTATTTACTGTTGAAAAAGAGCTAATTTTAGATAAAATACACAGATCATACACAAACTCAATTCTGTCTTGAATTTTAAACACTTAGCCAGCCAAACCTTTTGTTGTGGGAACTATCAAAAGTTACCAAGATCAATTTATTGCAGTCTTTTAAAAAGAAAAAAATTTCAGCCTTCAGTGAGAATACTAGTCTAAAACACTGTTATGTACATAGCTGACATAAATATTCAACGCTATTTGATTTTAGTAACATCTTTGCCACTAACTGGCTGTATGCTTTGCCTCTTTGGATATCAATTTCCTCACTGAAAATTACTAAGCTAACTTACTCTTTGGGTTCAGTCCAGCTTTAACACTTTATGTGTTACCCTCCTCCAAAGAAGAGGGAGAAGGGTTCTAGAAGGGCTTTATGTTCCGAAAGCATAAAGCTCCTCCTGCCTCTGGCCAGGTAATGGTGAGCTGCATATATCCTCTTCATAAGCAAAACAAAAGGCTTCTGAAGTTCCAGAATCTTAAAGCAGATGGCGAGGTCTGCATGGTAAGCATCCTAGGATGCTTAATGAAAAATATCGTAAGATATCCTATTGAAGAGTGGTAAGACCAGAAGGTAACTAGGAAAATAGCAGGAAAAGTAAATTCTAGTGTAGTTTCATATGCAAAATCTGCTTTTTAGAGCAAATGTAACCATACTGCATCTCACTGAGCCCCGATTCCTCCCCTGCAGAACAGAAATAAGCACCTACTTTTTATAGATGATAACAAGAGAATATATATAAATACGCTCTATAGACAATGAAGAGCCACAACACTATCGTTAAGAGGAAATTGAATAGGATGCATGAAAACCAGATCTGCTCTGTTCTTAGCAGAGTTGAGTTCTAATCAGCCCTAGACAGAAAAATGTATAACAACAATTATTTATTCTTTGTCTTTCTGGCATAGAACTGGAGGTCAAACCCAGGGCAAGTGCCTCTCCCACTGAGCGATACCCTCAGCTCAGAATTAACAAGAGGAAATAAACAGTCAGCAAGTTTATCTTAAACAAAACAAAAAATAATGCTCAACAGATACTCACATTCTGCCAAACTTCCCATGCAAGGCACCCCTATTCCATCTCTGGAGTACCTGAGAGATTGAAGAGTGTGAATTATAAACAGGAAGCAAAAAAACTGCTCATAATCAAAGCAAGCATAATTTTCGCAGACTAATTAGGATTAATTAGATGTAATGATGAACACAGTTTGAGTGGTTTTGAGTTACCTGGAGAAATGAATGTAATTAGCTAAAGCTGAACCAGCTTGTAACAGCAATGCAGTTGTCAGAACCTTTAAAATCATGTGCATGGGTCCTCCTTTCTTAAGAGCCTGCCACAATGACTGAGCATAAATGCAAGCAATCACAAAGTACACTAGGACTAGGAGGAAAAAGAACTCATGTAACCCTGTGAAGAGAAGAGAGGGAGTTTGCTTCAGTAAAACAACGCCACATTGAGTGTTGGGCTGCTTTCAATTCTTCCTGTCAAAACTGTTCTAGAACTTGTTTTTCTACCTGGAGTCAAACCATTCACTTATAAAAGGACAAAATGGAGGGAAATTAAACTAATTTTCTACTTTGGGACAAGTTGTAACTACAAGAAAGCAGAACTAAAGTCTCTCTCTAAAAAACTATAGTGAAGGAAGTCAAAGACTCGCCATGAAATCTGTTTTGTTTAAAAATACCCAATGAAAACAATGATGTCAGCATTCAGTTACTTATACTTCTTACCCTCAAGGTGAATTCCCTGCATAAGAAGTTTAGAAATGGGTTTATTCAGTCAACAAGTTCAATCTACCTCCACGATGCTTCTGGAAGTGTGGTCCCTAGGCCGGCAGCCTCCCCAGAGTATTCCTTTTACACGCAAACTCTTAGGATGCACCTCGAATCTACTGAGTCAGAAACTGAGAGTGAAGCCCAGCACTGCATGTGTCAGTCAGTCCAAGGGTGATTCTGCTACAACCAACATGTGAGGATCACAGGCCTGCGACATCACTTTGAACTTCCATCTGGACCACGCTTTAAACACCTGTTGTGCCCACTGGCCCCTTCTGAGATACGTTTCTGCAGCTTCTGCCAAAGAAGAAACCCTATGGAGGTCATTGCCTCCACGCCACAGTTGGCAACAAGTATGACACCAAACAAATGGCCGCCAAACAAATGGCCACCAAACCGAGTGGCTAACAACATCGTTTGTTTCTGCAAAGTAAGTGAGGTGACGATATTCTCTCCCAAGAATTCAAAGTCCAAAATTCAGGAAGGAAGTATAGATATCACAGAGGTTGAAGCTGAAAGGAGTTGATGCTGGGTCAGGACAGACGAGTCAGATAAGGCCATGATGATACCAAGGTTAATGAAATTATTGGTGAGGTAGCAGAATTTAAGAGCAACAGGTTAGCTGGCAAAGAGAAGAACATGATGCTCTTACATTAAAAGCGGTGCCAGTCATCATGGCAATCTCTGGTTGGCTCCTACCAGCAGCGTTTCTGCACAGTTGTCGGAGAACCTTATCATAACTTTTTCCTGTATTAGATTCTTTGGGCTGAGTTTTCATCTTTTACACATTTCAGAAAATTTTGATAACAAACCAAAAACTTATTACACAGGCCTTTGAGTTTTACGTTTTTGAGTTTAATGGTTTACATCAACAGCCATCTCCCCTGTATCTAAGAGATCGGATCTAGGACTGAAGTCCCTGCATACTCCCCTTCGCCTTAGGAAAGAGCACAGTATCTATAGAACTGTCCAGCCACCCACGTACTGAAGGCTTCTCTGACTTACAGAGATAGCATTTATATATAGCATATACAGATATTCCATCTCTGGAGTACCTGAGAGATTGAAGATAGCATTTATATGCTATCTAGATAGGATGTATACAGGATTATTTAGAAAAAGGACAAGAAAAGTCTGTATGTGTTCAGCACAGACACATTCTTTTCCAAGTCGGTTTGATCCGTGGTTGGTGGCATCTACAAATATGGAACTGCGCATGTGTCCAAGGTTACATGAAGTCAGTCCCCGAAATCCAGGCTTCTGCACTGTGTGTAACACCATGGTGCTGAGGAACGGCGCTGTCTCCACTGAGTCTGAATCGAGTCGCTGCCACTCCACACAGCAAGGGTAGATAACACCGAGCATGCTCTGATTTCCCATTTAGGGTAAATGCCAATGAAGGGGCAGAAATGAGAGTACAGCCATTACGTTCCCAAAAACAATTCTGGAAGAGCAATTCAGATGACACATGTCACAGGAAAAACTGCCAATAAATAATTTGACCTCAACCTTTTTTTTTTTTTTTTTTTGAGGGAGGTATAATTCGGAGAGGAAAAAGCAACGAGAAGTTCTTCAGCCACTGGGTGTCTCTCCTGCTCCATCTACATAAATGATGACAGCTCACTTTTTTAGCACAGGTAAAAGTACCTCTTTAGACTTTAGGAAGGAAAGATCGAATAACAGAAGAGGCATACTCTCTTTCTAAATTTCTTACATAGACATACATTACAGCTTTAGAAATAACGTGACCATAGTCCTCAGAAAACACAAGACAGAAAATATAAATGCTTATATCCTAACACACGTGTGTCATTAAAATTCCGTATGCTAGGGGCTGGAGATTTAACTCAGAGGTTCCAGAGCCTGCCTCGCAAGCACAAGGCCCTGAATTTGATCCCGGTAACCACATACAATGCTGGGCATGGTGACTCACACCCACCAGCCATCAATACTACATACCAC
>PVIC010008386.1:27422-48391 GCA_004025085.1 Thryonomys swinderianus | reverse complement strand
GGTGTGGGAATGTGATGAGGGGAAGGAATAAATATGATACAGAAAGAAAATAAAAGAGCATGTATAAAGGGGGGAGGAGGGGGAGTGGGTAGGGATATGGGTAAAAATGAGAATTAACTTGTGGCATATACTGGTACAAATTTCCCCATGTTATATGTGATTTTGAGATGTATATAAATTGTACCAATAAAGAATTCAACTAAATAGTTCAGTAGTTTCAACAATGATCACGGCTTGATTTTCTGGCCTCTGGCCTGCCTGATGTAACTTTGCATCAGAATTTTAGTTCCTTGCTATTTAGAAAGCGATATAAGCACAAACTGGGATCTACTGAAAACACAGACTTTCATGTCCAAGGGCAGACCTACTGTGCTATTTTTCTCTCATTGCTGAGACAAAGTACTTGACATCCAAAATTAGAGGGGGAGGGATTTATTTGGCTCATAGTTTGTAGAGGTTTCAGTCCATAATGAGCTGGCTCTGAGGCTGGGATGGCTAACAAACGCCACAGAGGAGAAGCAGTGTGGTGCACACGGCAGCAAGGGTAATGGGAGGACTTCAGTTCATGATGGCGGAAGACAGCAAAAGCAAGAGAGAGGCTGTTCATGGCACTCACATCGTAGCAATGGCAACAAGTGAGAGACTATTTAGCAGCATCTTTCTGCCTCTTTTATTTACACTACTGTGATTAGAGCCAAACTAATCACTCACATGTAGTGGTTTAGTAATCATATGTCCTTAAATACAGCATCACACATTACAGATTCGACTACCTCTGATAAAGGAAGTCTGGCCTCATCTACCCGAGACTTTGGGGGGACATCTAAACATAACCCATAACACTCTGTCCCTGGCTCCCCGAAGACTCATGGATACCCTTTTGTGCAAAAAAAGCATTTAGTCCATCTCTAAGAGTTGTCGAAGTCCTAATAGTTTCAGCACTGCTGAAAAGCCCAAGTCCGAAGTCTCCTCTGAGATCTGAGGCAAACTCTTAGCTGAAAGGCCCTATATGAATGAAAAGGAAGTCAAACACTACAACATTCAGTGGCACCAGACACACATTATCATTCCAAAAGGTATAAACAGTAAGTTACAAGGGAATGGTACCAAAATAAGTCCAAACTCCAGCAGGGCAAACATTCAATCCCACAGTTCCACTTCCAGCATCTAAGAAAAGTCTGGGACAAATTTTGAACTCCAAAAGACTTGAGTGACTCAGTGCCTGTGGCACTTCTGGTGATTGTAACTCCCATGGCTTCTTTCTTGGGCCAGCTCTGTTTCTCTTTGCAGTTTTCCTCAGATGATGCATGCTCCTTATGTAGCCACTGTCTTTGAATCACTCCTAAGAATTCCCCTTTCCCACAAGCCAGTTCCAAAGGTGCTTGGGCCACATGGCTAGGTAATGTCATAGCAACAACCCCACTTCTCTGGTACCAAATTTTGTGTGTTTTTTTCCCTCTCACTTTTGAGACAAAATACCTGACACCCCAAAGTAGAGGGGAAGGGGTTTATTTGACTTACAGTTTGTAGAGGTTTCAGTCTGGCTCTGAGGCTCAGGTAGCACAGGTACAGGTAGCACAGGCAGCAATAGTAGCAAAAGAGAGTCTTAAGGGCGTCTCCATGCCATTATCTTGTTCAGGTTACTCAGGGAAGGAAGCACTTACACCCTTAATCTTAGTGCCCTTCAGCCTAGCATTGCACCAAGAATCAATTCCAGCTTCACTCACTCTGAATGGAGCCTATGACCACAAGAGGCTTTGGGAGGAAATCTAGACACAGTTCAAAACAACTACCAATAAGATGGTTTGTATGAATGATAAAATTTGAGATGCTTTGTTCTAATTTGTTGGAGAGTCTTTTAAACTCAACAACTAGAAGTACGTAAGTCCTGCCACTGGTCCCTGGGATCAGAAATGTAGTGATATTATTTGTTTTGCTCTGTATATTATATCAACATATTAGTATTACAATATCCTATAACTTCTGTAGTTTTATTCATTTATATTTCAGCCGGGTGTGTAATCCCAGCACTCGGGAGGCAGAGACAGGAGGATTGCTGAGTTCGAGGCTTGCCTGGGCTACACAGTGAGCTCAGGGCCAGCCTGAACTACAAAGTGAGACCCTGCCTCAAAAAGAAAAAAAAAAAGAATCATTTATATTTCAGCTGATGCCTTAGAGTTAGAATTAAGTATATGAACAAGGATAAGATCTCCATCTTTTCACATAAACTGTTGCTACTGAGCTTATGATTGTATAATTAATATTCATATATATGATATATATCATTATATAAACTGTTTTCTGCCAGGAGGAACCAATATTCCTACTCTTGGAATAATTTGGAAGCTTTATTTCATCATTTACCATTTGTTATTTCTGCAAGCATATATGCTTTTAAAAACAAATGTTTCCATTTAAGACACTAATAAAAATGGCAAACAGAGTTAATGGCAGAATCTAGTAATATACTTTAAGACACTTCAAAGAAACACTTTAGGTACCACAAATATTTTTTGGAAACAAACTTTTTGGGGAAAGTATGTTGTATTATACACCTTGAAATCAAAGAGATTGAGACAACATTTCTTGTTCTTGAGAAGTCCACAACCACAAGATTCTAGATTCCAAGATCACATGAGGAAATCTCCGGCCTGGATACAGTCACTTCATTAGGCTGATTACTGGAAAAGAGTCCATGTTTGTATGGCCTGAGGCAGGTCTGCTTTGCCACCTAATTAGTGATGAAAGAACCAAAGCTAATTCAATTTAATCTGTCACTCTCTAAACTGAGGAATTATTCCAGACCTTGTGAGAATAAAAGCTTTCTCATGATATTATCAGAATGGACAACCCACATCAAAGGCTTTTCAGGTTTCCTGAGGAGTTTGTTGAATCAAAGAGCAAATACAGCATTTCAGAAAAACTTGTATCCTAGCAGAGAGAAATAAAATAAGATATTTAGTAAACAAGGAAAATAATTTTACTGGTTGATAAAGGCTGGAAAGAAATCATGGTAGGCTGTAAGGGAGGCAGTGGTGCCTTCTTCATAACAGGCTAATGAGGAATCAGTGTCATCAAGCTCAGAGGAAGAATGCTGCTGGAATAAGGGAATAGAATTTCATTCTCTCATGTGTAAATAGTGCCAAGATTAATTCTTTCTCCCCTGTTGTTGGGTGTCTCCCCTGAACTCCCCACATCCACCTGAACCTCAGCCAGGTTTGTGCCCTATTTCATCTTCCATGGACACATTAAGTCTTCTACATGGTTTGGATGTTTTATTCATGTTATTTGCAAACTATTTCTTGCCCAGGCCACATAGGTTGAATTCCTGGCTTAAAATCTCCTTTTAATTTTCTTATTTTTTAAAAATTGAATTCTTTATTGGTATATTTTACATACAGCTCACAATCACACTCAACTTTGGGGAATTTGTACCAGTATAAGAAAGAAGTTAATTCTCATTTTTACTCATATCCCTATCTACCCATAGCCCCCCCACCCCTTATATACATGCTATTTCTTTTTCTTTCCAAATCATATTTATTCTTTCCCCTCATTATGTTCCCTCACCACATTCCCTTTGAATAGTTCCTATTTTACAAAATCTATCATACATTCTAGAACTCATTTACATTGACAGGTTCTCACACCAGAGAAAAGATATGGTATTTACATATCTGTGATCTATTTATTTCACTTATTAGTGTGTCCTCAAGGTGTGTCCATTTGCACATAAAATGAATGAAACTTGTCTTTCTTTATGGCAGAGTAATACTCCATTTTATTTTAAAAATACCACATCTTCTTTATCCAGTCTCCATTTGATGGGCATCTGGGTTGTTTCCGAGATTGGGCTATCACAAACTGAACTACTATGAACATGGGTGTATATATGTCTTTGAAATATGAATCTTTTAATTCCTTTGAGTATATTCCTAGCAGGGGGATAGCAGAGTTGAATGGGACCTCTAGTCCTAGTTTTCTAAGGAATCTCTACACTGATCTCCACAGTGGATGTACAAGTCTACAATCCCACCAACAGTGGAGAAGGGTTCCTTTCTCCCCGCAGCCTCGCCAGCATTTATTGCTGGTTAATTTCACAATAGCAGCCATTCTTTGTGGAGTGAGATGAAATCTCAGTGTTGTTTTCATCTGCATTTCTCAAATGACCAGTGATGTTGAACATTTCCTTGTATGCTTCTTGGCTGCTTCGACTTCTGCCTCTGAGAAGTGTCTGTTCATTGCAGATGTCCATTTTTGAATTGGGTCTCTAAACTTGGGGGAACTGATTTGTTTAAGTTCTTTATTTATTCCAGATAGTAGCTCTTTGTCTGACAAACAGCTAGTAAAGGTTTTTTTTTTTCCCCCATGTTGTTGGTTGTCTTTTAGCTGTGCCAGTGGTTTCTTTTGCTGTGAAGAAGCTTTTTAGTAGGATGAGATCCCATTTGTTGATTCTTTCTGCTAGTTCTCATGCTATAGAGGTTTTGCTCATAAAGTTTCTGCCTAAGGCAATATCTCCAAGAGTTTTACCTAACCTGTGCTGCAGCAGGTTTATTATTTCTCTTTTAATGTTTAAGTCTTGAATCCATTGTGATTTTAGTTTAGTACATGGTGAAAGAGATACATCTAGCTTTAGTTTTTGGCAGGTTAAAGCCCAGTTTTTCCAGCACCATTTGTTAAACAGGCTGTCTTTCCTCCATTGAGGATGTTTGGCTCCTTTGTCAAAGATAAGGTGGCTTAGTGTATCTGGAGTTGTTTCTGGATTTTCTAATTTAATCCACTGGTCCTTGGATCTGTTACTTTGCCAGTGCCATGAAGTTTTTATCACAGGGGCTTTATAGTACAGTTTTAAGTTGGGGATTGTAATACCCCCTGCCATGTCCTGGTTACTTAGAATTGCTCTTACTATTCTAGGTTTCTTGTGATTCCAGATGAATTTTTGGATGGTTTTCTCTAGCTCTGTGAAGTATGCTGTTGGGATTTCAATTGGAATTGCACTGAATCTGTATAGTAGTTGTGTGAATATAGCCATTTTGATGATGTTTGTTCTCCCTACCCAGGAAGAAGTGATGTCTTTCTGTTTTCTGATTATCCTCTTCTATCTCCTTTCTTAAGAGTCCTGTAGTTTTCAGAGTAGAGGTCTTTCACTTCCTTTGTTATGTTGATTCCTAGATATTTCATTTTTCTGGGTGTTATTGTGAAAGGGATTGACTCCGCAATTTCTCTTTCAGTGAGTCTGTTAATGTGTATACAAAGTCTGTTGATTTTTGAGCATTACCTTGTATCCAGCTACACTACTACATTTGGCAATTAAGTCAAATTTAGCAGACTTTTGGTTGAGTTTTGGGTCCTCTATATAGAGAATCACATCATCGGCACATAATGACAGTTTAACTTCTTCCTTACCTATCTTTATTCCTTTTATTTCTTTGTCTTGCCTAATTTCTGTGGCTAATGTTTCCAGCACTATATTGAACAAGAGTGGTGACGGGGGCATCCTTGTCTCGTTCCTGATCTTGGTGTAAAAGGTTTCATATTTTGCCCATTTAGTATGATGCAGGCTGTTGGTTTCTTGTAAATAGCTTGTATTAGTTTGAAATAAAGTCCATCCATTCTAGTTCTCTGTAGGGTTCTGATCATGAGTGGGTTGGATTTTATCAAAATTTTCTTATCTTTAGAGCAGTATACCCTAGGTCTCATTCCTCTGATCAGAGCCCAGGGGTTTAAGCTGTGTGGGTCCTGTCCTTTCCTTTCTGCTAGTATTGATTGGACTGTCACTTATGTGACTGTTACAACTTACAAACAGCAACTCCTCTAAAGGCAGGGACTAACTCTCCAGCTGACTGCTCCATCAGCTGGTGTGATGCCTAACACATGCTACTGGCTTAGGCCCTGGAAATGAGGTGATAAGAAATTTCATTGTGGTGATAGCCTCATATTTTTAACTTTTTCCTCATGTGGCTGAGTCAGTCTACTTTTCCTGGTGGTATTAACTATCAAGACTGGTTTCCTATGATTATATTTTTCTTTTGTTAGAACTTGTGGTAATTTTGCAATTTAAATGCATTTCCACTGCCTTAAAATAGCTTTGGGTAGACAGTCTTTGGAATGATATAAAATTTAGGAGTCTGTGGCTGTGATAGTTTGGGTCTGAAATGTCCCTTGTAGGTCTCTGGGTTAAACACTTGGTGCCTTTTTTTTTTGAGACAGGGTCTTGCTTTGTAGTTCAGGCTGGCTGAGCTCACTATGTAGCCCAGGCAAGCCTCAAACTCAGCAACCCTCCTGTCTCTGCCTCCCGAGTGCTGGGATTACAGGTGTGAGCCACCAGGCCCGGCATTGTGGTATGTGGTATTGATGGCTGGTATGCATGAGTCACCATGCCCAGCATTCTATGTGGTCACTGGGGTGGAACTCAGGACCTTGCACTTGCGAGGCAGGCACCGGAACCACTGAGCTAAATCTCTGGCCTACTCAGGTAACTTTTTAAACCATTTACTTTTGATCCAAGAAGAAACCATTATATTTAAAAAAAAAAAAAAAAACCTGTGCAAAAAGGAAATTTTAAGCTTGGCGTATGACTCAGAAACAGCAATACTTTATGAGTGTAAGTGATAGGCAAAATAATGTGATTTAGGGAACAAAAGAGAATGCCTGTGTCTCTCCTCTAGTGATCTTCCAGCAGTGGTTCTTTTTTCTGAAATTTTACACATAAATTTCTTTTCTTGTTAAAATGCAAATTCCCTTAGGACGGATTAGATATAAGTCTTGTTCACATTGAAATTCGAGTAGCTAATAACAGAAGTTTTCCCTGAGAAAAACTTAATAGCTTATAAACCTCTGAGCTTCAGAAAGTGAAGGAAGGGACTAAAAAAGAAACATAGAGAGGAAGAGAATGTGTCAAAAGAGAAGCTGGGAACCTTGAGTAAAACTTTATTGGTTTCATAGCTGTATAGGTGTTGCTATCCCTAGCTGAGAGAGCCCCAGGCTAGGCCTGATGGAACAGGTACTCTGTCCTTTTCTAAAGCAGTTAGTTTTTTAGATTCAGGATTGCTAAATCCTTTAATACTTTCCTCATGGCACAGTATAAAATGTGAGGAAATAAACCCCTTTTCTATTTCAGAACTCAGAATGAAACATTGTTAGTTTTGAGTATGCAATCGACTCTAGCCAGTTACTCCTTAGTAATGGGCAAAATGATTTTAAATATTCAATCACTGTGCTATGCACAGCTGTATATTTACATATGTCTTCATAAGATTCACCAAGGGTAATTTAACATTTACCTATTCAAGCTCTAGCCAGTGTTGAGTTCAGCATTAAAATACTTGCAGGAATCTTTTATCTTAAAGTCAAATGAGGATTCTAAATTGTATGTGTTTGTGAAATACTAAATAATGCAGGTGATTTGAACCAGCTCTGACTGTAGTTGCTGAGAGTAGGCAACTGCACTTAAAAGAGAAGGTAACATAAAGCCCAGCAAAAAAACAAGAGTAAGAAAAATATGACTGCAAGTGGTTAACAAGGAAGTAAGTAGAGTCAAGAGATCGTTGATCAACTTGACTTAGAAGAAAAGGTTGATTTTGGCTGATGATTGGAAGAAAGATAGAGGTAACTAACAAATTAACACTAGTGAATTGCTGCCTTGTTCTGAGTGCCATGCTGGCCTCTCTGCTCACACTGGCCAGCCCAAACTGGAAACTGCTGTGTCCCATGGATGTGGGGGCAAGACAAAAGCAAGAGGCAACTACTGATGTGCTTTCTGTCACCCTATGCTGTTTTGCATTTCTTAAAATTTTTACAGATATAATCACAATTTATGGACTTCGTCTTTTTCTTCAGCATAATTGTTTTGACCTTTGCCTGTGCTGTTTTATGTATCAATAGTTCATTCCATTTTATTGCTGAAGGGTTTTCTGTTTTATGGATGTGAGAATATATTTATTCATTTAACTCTTGCTAGACATTTGTCTTGTTTGCAATTTTTAACTATGACAAATAAAGCTACTATGAACATTCGTTGTGGGGAGCATACTCTGGAGGAATGGATATGTTATATGATAAATGCTATATTCTGAACATTCACATCTCAATTCCTAGGCTGAAATTATTATTATTATTATTATTATTATTATTATTATTATTATTATTTTTAGCTTTTTGAGAAAAGGTCTCACTTTGTAGTTCAGGCTGGGCCTGAATTTACTATATAGCCCAAATCAGCCTTGAACTCACAGAAATCCTCCTGTTTCTGCCTCCTGGGGTTGGGATTATAGGCATGAGCCACCACACCCAGTAATGTGGTAGGTGGTACCAGGGATCAACTCAGGATTTTGTGCTTGCCAGGCAGAAGCTGGAACCACTGAGTTAAATCCCTGGCCCCACATGCTGAAATTTTTATGACCAACGTAATTATATAATGAAGTAGGAAAATTGGGAAGTGATTAGGACACAGTGGCAGAGACCACACAAATGGACTAAGTGCCAACCACAGAAAAGGCCCAGGAGATTCTTTGTCCCTTTTCCACCATGTGAAGACACAGCAAGAGGTGTCTTCTAGAACAAGACACTGCATCTACTTTGGTCTGGTGTTTCTTAGCCTCCAGAATTATAATAAATAAATTTATATTGTTATAAAATACTTAGTTTTGATTGTTTTGTTATAATAGTACAAAAGACTAAGATAGTAGGGCCGGAGATTTAGCTCAGTGGTTTGTGGTTACAGCGCCTTGGCCATAGTTTCTGATCCGATGTAGTTGAATTTATCACTTTGTTCCAGTTTGAGTTAAAGTTTATGTTGGTACAATTTATGATACAAAGCTCTTCTTTGCACAAAGACTAACTTATTATTTCAGTACCATTTGTTCAAAAGCTTATTCCTTCTCAGTTGAATTACTTTTTTGCCTTTGTTGAAAGTAAGTTATTCATGTATGTGAAGATATCTTTACAGATTCTTTGATTACATTGGCATGTTGTGAATTCCATACTCTTTGGATTACTATTGCTTTCTTGTAAGTACTAGTTTAGAAGTGTTAACATTAGTCCTAAAACTTTTTTTTTTAATTCTACCAATCTTGTTCTTTGTATTTCACTATGAATTTGTCAATAAATTTGTAATTTTTACAAAAAAGGCTGCTGGACTCTTGATTAAGAATAGAATTACATATCTTGGGGGAGAAATGAAATTTAACAACTGTGTCTTTTATTCGTGGGTTCAATATACTTTTCATTTATTTAGAATTCATTTAATTTCTTTCAGCCATGTCTTGCATTTTTTCAAAATATAGATATGACACAGCTTTGATTAGATTATCTCAGAGAATTTCATACTTTTGATGCTATTATAAATCATCCTAAAATAGTTTATAAGCATTTGTTGTTAGTAGTTTCTTTGTAGCTTGCATTGGTTTTTCTATGGAGATTATCAATGTGTGTGTGTGTGTGTGTGAGAGTGTGTGTGTGTGTGTGTGTGTGTGTGTGAGTAAAGACAAAGCTACTTCTCTGTTTGGGTGGTTTCTCCTTTGTCTTGCTATGTTCCACTTTCCCTCCCTTCTTTCCTCTTTCTGTTTCTTAATCTCTTCCTATTTTTCTCTCCCTCCTTACAATTTTTCCTCTATATTGCATTATTTAGAACACGTAGAATAATGTTGACGAGAAGTGAAGACAATGGTTTCCTCTAACTTTCCTCAGCTGTGGCTGCTTTCCTCGCACACACTGACCGGCACTCTGTAGAATTCTCGCAGAGGCTCTTGTATAGGCACCCAGAGTTGCTCTCCGTGTACCTCTCACTATGGTACTTTGCTTTGAGATTCCCCAGCTTCAGTATTCCCTGGCTCTTTGTCTTCTTACCACAAGGATTCCACCAGTTCCTCCTTCCCCACATGGCTACCTAGAACTCCCTGAAGGCAGTCACCTCAGGAAATGGAAGAATTTAGTGATTCATCATTGCTTAATGTATAGTGTCATGCCTGTGGTTCCATATGTACTGTAGAGAATATATTTTCCAGAAGTACTGTGTAGGTCACTCTAATTCAGCTGTCTTCTGCAGTTTGATAATAATTGCTTTCAAGAATGTCTCATTTAAGCAACAGTACCTAGTTGTTCTAACAATATGACATCTTCATCATCAGTGGCCTATCAGCTCACACTGAAGTTCTGCTGCCCTGGATTTCTCTCTGACAATGCGTATCAGTCATATACCATGATCTCAGTTGTCAGACGGCAACAAGCTACTGCCCTGAGCTTCGCTAATGATGAGATTATAACTGCACCTGAACTTCAGGACTTCTGGCACGGTATTCCCATCACTGGGTCATGGAGCTGAAATAAGGGTCATTGTCTCTTTTGAGAAGTCAATTACATGGACTGACTCAACTGTTTAAGTGCATCTATTTTTCAGTCTCATTATTTTACAAAATATTTGGTTTAGTTAAGGTCAGTCTTGAGCACAATGTGCTGTGCAGATTATTATTGGCACCACCTTTCTTCCTACCAGCATCCATAGCCTAATTAGATTTCCACATGTCATGGAATACTCACAGTGTGCAAATGGCAAGATTTCATCTTGCTTAGCCATCCACTGGGAGTCAGGGGATGTAACAAAGTGAATTAACTTTCTGCCCTTGAAAATCTAGGAACAGTTTTTAGGCAATAAATATTAAGTTAGAAATAACCTCCTGAGATATGAACTTAAAATCTTTCCTGGAAAATGTTGCAAAGTTTTCCAGTAATTATCACAAGTGCTGATGCAGATACTTTATTAACGAAGCCTATGTGCATGTCGGAAACTACAGAACAGTAAATTTTGGCTTAATGACCAGGCAGGCTCCAACATATACATGACAAAGTCTCCAGACACCTGTGCTATATAACTCACCCTCATCTTACAAGGTTGAAAGTGACTGTCTTTGCCTCATAATCTACCTAGGTAAGAAGTTATTCCAACAGTTTCAAGGTTCAAATGTTCTGTGCAGTTACTTCCTTGAGGAAGCATACTAAACTTCATTAGTGAAAACAGATCTCAAAGATTTGATTTGCAATAGTACCATAAAACCTCACACATAGTATCAACCATTCTTTTCAACACACTTTTCAACAAGACTTATAAAAACTTTTGCTCTTGAAAGAGGCTCCATGGCCTTCAGAAAGCACATTAGGTGATTCATGAAGTGATAAAATTCTAAGGTTTTAAAGGGCAAGTAAGTTGGCCATTACTTTATTAATACACATATGTACTCATCTACCCATTCATTCAGTCAAGAACAACATGTCTCTTCCACGTCAGACAATACTGTGCTGAGAGGTACTATGAAGAAAAATAGCATGCAACAGGAAAGAAGGTAACAGAAAGGCTGGAGGTATATGCACTGTTGTAAATGGCAAAGCTCACTTGATGAGGCTTCCCTCTCACAGAGGCCTGGGTAGCATGAGGAAGTAACTCATGGAAATATCTAGGGAATATATTCTGATAGAGAGAAGAGCACATGTGAAGTTCGTGCTGCAGGGGCCTATGAGACTGTTTAAGACATAGCAAAGGTAGTGAGAATGAAAAAGATAGGAGGTAGGGCCAGAGAGACAGGAAGAAGGCCTAGGTTTTCTATGGCAAGTAATTTAAGAATTATTTAAAAAAACATGAACAGAGACTCTCTGCAAGTCTTGGAGTAGTAGCTCAGTGTCATGTGAGTCTTTAGAGGATTGCTAGGCTACAATGTCAAGTACAGAGCTGGCGGGGCCACAATTAGGGGGAGCCTTAGGGAAGAGTAGAGGCAGGATTTGTGACTCCTAGGATCCTTATGCCAGTGTTAGAAATATACCAATAAAGCAGAGACAGCGGATCTTCAGTCAGGCTATATATTATTGATTAACTGCTACAGCTATGGTATCTTCAGAGAAAAAGCCCTGCATTGCTATAATTCAGTTGTGCAAGAAAGTACTAAAATAAAATGTATCACACTCTCAAAATCAGGTTCCTCTGCCCTCTTTTAAGAAATAAGAAAGTAAATGAAATCTTCCCTTTTTTATTGTACACTGGGCAGAAACTGTAACTTATCCAGAATGAATAGGAAAGTGTTATTTATAAGGTAGAGAGATATTAAATGCTATTGCACAGATTTTTGTCTAAGATTTGATTTTATTAGAATTTCAGAGAAATTTGTCAGAAGAAAAAAGCAATACTTTTTTTGAAAAATACAATAATTATTAAGCATATAACTTTAATATTGAATTGTATGAAAGTATAAACATCTGTTTTAAGTTCCAGATTCATGGGGCCAGAACTCAGAGGTATCAAATCACAAATTTGGGGTGCTAATAATCTGTTTCAATGGCAGTGTTCTGAGATGCAGGCAAACAGTCTGTCGAATGGAAGCCACATCTTTCTTTCTTACCTTATCTTTATATCCAACTTCTGCCATCTTCCAGTCTCTGAGCCAATAAAAAGCACCAGCCAAGATTCAAGGAGGCCGAATACTGGCTTCCTACGCCATGACAGAAAGTGTGGGTCATAAAGAAAGAAGAGCATGTGGGAGTGGACAAACACATCAGTGAGATGGCTTGATAAGTATGATTTGCCATAATATTCTCCCATATATCCTCCTTTATCTGAAGTTAGTTTAAATTTGGGTTTCTGTCACCCACAAGTAAAATATATTTTAAAACCCTTCATTATTGCCAGTTAACATGTGAACAGTGGTTGGAAGTTTGGGTTGGCCTGCAGTTAGGAATGCTAAGACTCCTTGCCCAGGCTAACCTACCACAAGGAGGAGGCTGTGGAGAATAACTGCAGACAAAGTCCACGTTTTTCACAGAAAGAGCCTGGTCTACCCTAAGGTGTGAACAAGTATATCATGAGGGCCCTAAAAGTTCATGGCACAACAACCTAAATTGAAGTACAACACAAGGCAGGCTCAATAATTTCCTAATATAATCATAAATAATGCTCCTTGAGCCCTCCCTGTCCCCACCACCCCCAATGGAACCTCACAGCACTTCAGTTAAAGTACTTATAAAACTTATCTTTCCGCCGGGTGTGGTGGCTCACACCTGTAATCCCAGCACTCGGGAGGCAGAGACAGGAGGATTGCCAAGTTTGAGGCTTGCCTGGGCTACATAGTGAGCTCAGAGCCAGCCTGAACTACAAAGCGGGACCCTGTCTCAAAAAAAAAAAATTATCTTTCTGTAACCATGACTGGCTTATTTTCAGTGTGTCTGACTGTGGATTACAAGGGAAAATGTCTGGTAGATTGAACAGCGTAGTGCCTCTGTAGACTCTGAGGTCTCTGTGGCACAGTACTAATAATTTACTCGACATGGTGTTGTTATTTGGCAAAGTTTCTCAGCTTGTCAGAACCTTGACTGGAAAGACTTGAAAAGGTGAAGTGTTTTTATATTTGTTCTTTAGAGAAAATTGTTAAGAAAATAAGCTTCCAACTGTTTTTCATTGCACCACAGGGTTCCTCCACTACTATTATCATTCCTGCCTGTTACAAAGGCAAGTAAGTGAGGAAACTCAAAGCCATTGCACTTTAAGAAAGAAAGTTTAGGGCCGGGAATTTAGCTCAGTGATTCCAGCATCTGCCTTGCAAGTGCAAGGTCCTGAATTTGATCCTGGTAATCACATACCACAGTGTAAATCATGGTGGCTCACACCTGTAATCCCAGCACTCCAGAGGCAGAGGCAAGAGGATTGTTGTGAGTCTGAGGCTTATCTGAGCTACATAGTGAGCTCAGGGCCAGCCTGAACTACAAAGCAAGACCCTGCCTAAAAAAGAAAGAAAGAAAGAAAGAAAGAAAGAAAGAAAGAAAGAAAGAAAGAAAGAAAGAAAGAAAGAAAGAAAGAAAATGTTTGAAATGAATGATAAAAAATGAAAATATAAGAATGAAAAATATGTTATGCTACACATTAGAAATACAAAGCTAAAGAAAGTAAAATTTTAAACAGTTTATATAAAGAAAACATTTAAAGCATACTTTAATGAGATAAAAGTGTAAATTGGATATACTTGAAAGATAAGTTGCAAAGGGAATTAGAGCAGGATAAATTACAAGATTTTTTGAAAATATTGTAAATATGCAAAGGAATATTCTCAATAATAATGCATAAATTCATAGCATGGGTTGCTGGGTATAAAACACAGAATCTTTGTAATGAAGAACCAACATTAAATCACTGGCCATTTATTCTAATTATTCATGCATTTTATTCACTTTTATATCCCTAAACCTGGCACACTGTATATGTGGGTGCTTAATATTTGTAGAATAAGTGAAGAAGTGTTCAGTAAATATTTATTATGTGCAAGACTTCAATCAAGAGATTACTATGTAAACTATCTAATTTCCTTTCAGGGCCTTTGTCCTAGATCTTAAAAATAAATTGTTAATTTTCTATTAGATCAGAAACTTTTGGACATGCATGCACATATAAGCACTCATGATGTCCATATGCTCACTTCCACACACACATAAGACTTTGGGAGAACAATCTAGATCTAAACCATAATAACCATTTTTTCAGAGAGTATTATCTCTTCTACTACAAGAGACTTGTTGAAAGATTCCAGGACAATTCATTTTGTTACTCTTATTCTGGATGATGTAATTCAACCTTTGTTAATCTGTGAGGGCTCACTGATTCTCAAGTATAACTCCTTCCCTGTGAGTGAAGGTATTGACAATCTGGTTTGATTTCCAGATACACCCTCAAAATTATGCATTGTCTTTTTCTTAATAAACTATAGTCCTTATCTCTCTGAAAAATTAACTTATATCAGGAACAAGCAAACATTCCCATACTTTTTTGCCTTGTTTAGGTAATAGCTACACACAAAGGGATTTAAGAATATTAAAAATTCCATAGACTCTCAGAATCAAAATATACATTTAAAATCTCCTAATTTATCCACATTCCAATCTCAAATCTTACAAATCAGAACCCTGGCCATCTTTTATGGTTTTATTGAAATTTTAGATATCACTGCATGTCACACAAGTGATTAGGTAGACTTCCACCTATTTTCAACATCTAAGCCCAAGACTCTTCTGAAACACAAAGCAAACTCTTAGCTATGAACCTCTTTGAAAACCAAAATCAAGTTATAGAATCTCAACATTTAATGTCCCAGGGTAAATATCTCTTCCAAAACAGAGGAACAGAAGGATAGAAAAGAATCATACCAAACAATATTAAAAACCCATCAGGGAAAAATTAAGTCCTCTGTTCCCATGTCTGATTTTCAGACCAAATAATGATGAGATATGAGTTTTAAAGGGCTTGGGTAACCCCACCTTCATGGCCTTGCCAGTTGCTTCTCTCCTGGTGTAGCTTCGTTCTTGGGCTGCATCTTTCCTCCTGGTCCCTCTGATTTCCTGGGATCTCTACAGACCTTTGGCTTCATTCCAGCGTCTTCACTCACTGCCCTCACAGGGTTCTATGCCTGGCTCTCCAGGCCTTCCTTTGAAATGAGTGGAAGCATTTCTGATTTCATGACTGTTGAATTCTGCAAGTAAACCAACATCATGTGGAAAGCACCAAGATAAGGCACCAGCCCAAGTAGTAGTCAGGATTAGGACCATGGCTGCAGCAACCTCTTAAGTGTCTGGATTGCTAACTACAGTGAATAGAATCTCCTAGAACCAGTTTGCTCAAAGGCCTTCCTCCAGGAGGCACCCTAGGGTGTCTCTTCTCAAATGAAAGGTTATAGTTTTGAACCCTTGAACCTGCAGTGGGGGTGGTATTGCTGATTCCTAAAATGCCTTCAAAACATCTATCTTCTTGTCACTGTACAGAGTACTTGCATTCTTTTTAATGGTGCTAATTTCTTTAGCAGTCACATCTCTTCTGGCCATAACTATACATAGTTCCTTCTGAGCCAAAATTTAAATTTTTATATTCTGCTTTTTAGCCTTGACTTTCACACTAAGCTGGCTAAAAGCAGCCAACAATATCCATGCCACAGTCTGAACATTGGAGTGACTTGAAATTGTCTCCACAAGATTAATTAGTCTACTACCCTTAATCTCAGTTTTCTGCAGTCTCAGAACATGGACAAAATGTATATAAATTTTCTGGCAGAATATTCTGGAGTCTTTATTCCCTACTGAAACTTACTGATACTGGCCCTTACTATCTGAACGCCTATCAGTATCCTGATCTCAGCTCAGAATCACCCCTCGAACATTAATTATAACAGTCAAGAACTTCTCTAGCCCACTTCTTCAAACCTTTCCAAACTCCTCACATCGACATGCTCCAAAGACTTCTAACCACTTAGTCAGGTACAGACACAGAAATGATCTCACTTCTCTGGTACCAATTTTCTGTAGTAGTTAGCTTTACTTTACTAAGGCATAATACGTGATGTCTACAACTTAAAAGAGGAGAAGTTTTATTTGTCTAGAAGGTTCAAGGAATTCAGTTTATGGTGGGATGACTCCTAAGCAAGAATGTCATAACAGAAGGGTGTGATAAAACAAAGCTGATTCTTTTACTGTGGCAGGGAAGCAGAACAGAGAAACAGTTAACAGAGGAATGAACAAGGGACCATAACACACACACACACACACACACGCCTCTATGACCCACCTAGACCCACCGAAGAACCTGGTTTACTAATCTGCTAGGTATTTTGTAATGGAAGAGTGTTGACATATCAGGATTAACAGTCTCATAAAATCAGTTGTCTGTTGCCAAAAATCTCACAGGATACTATGTAATAATAGTTGAATAGGCCAGATTTTGTTGGTTTACTAAGAATGGACGAATTCAGTGTGTGTATATTTTCAAAAATCTTTCTCTGAATAATAAAAATGTACTTTATTATGATGCTGTTTACTAAATTATGACCCCCAGCTGTTTATATCTTTACAGTGGATTTCTCAGCAAGGTGGATAATCCTCTTTATTGTGTAGTATTGCTAACTTGACTCCAAAGATATTATATTCCTCATCTTGAAATATCTAAATAACTCCATGTGATTCTTGGATTAACTAGATTCTGTTTCCCTCGGCAAACAAGAAAAAAAATGCTTCTCTATAGAAATGATATATTTTATTCTTACAAAGCTTCTCCTAATAAGATGAAGACAGACAACAAATGAGGATTTTCTTCTAAAGCAGCCAAAATAAATCTCAATCCTTATCCTCTCTAAAGACTTTTACTTTGAATTGACTGTTTTCCAGTTCCTGTCAAAGGCTTGATTGACAGATACAATATCTTCCAAGCAAGTAGATTCTTACTGTGTTGAACTGAGCAGAATGTTCTTGCCCCATATCCAAAGTTATAGCAACTATAATTGGAACTTAAGGTCCACTGGTTTAGCTGTGAAACTGTTAAGACTAAAAATAACATATAGTTTAAATTTTAGGAGCCAGACATGAAAACAGTCTTAGAGGCTGGTGTGGAAATGCGGGGGAGGGGGTGGATTTGAACTCATATTTAACCTATGCAATCTTTTTCCTGTGTAAAGTTATATTAGTCTTAGAGGTATAAAGGAGACATGGAGAGGAGAGGAGAGAGAGAGAGAGAGAGAGAGAGAGAGAGAGAGAGAGAAATCGTTCTTTGGTAATATATACATCTACACATCCCTAGTTCAGTTCCCTGATTTTAGTATATATTTGAAAATATAATACCCTCTGGAAAGTGTATTTGCCTAGTGTTCATTACTAAAATGATGGCAAAGGAAGGGCCAGAACTAGATGACTGTAATCTTGCTCATGATCCAATTGTCCTTCAAAATTTGGAAAGCCAGAGACTCACAACTACTTGTCATTAAAACAAGTGCTGATTGAGGACTACACTCCATATATAATCCTCTTGGGATCAAATAAAGTATAAGACACCATATGTTCTTCTATGGAACTCATTGAATATTTCATGAAGGTTAACATATGAAGCAATCAGCAAATTAACATTCCTATCTTTTTACAGTAGTGTTCTCCTTAGCTAATTCCATCTGTCTCCATTGGTTCACTGAGTTTCCATGGTGCCCCCAAATACACCTAAAGGTAAGGTAGAAAACTATCAGGATCCTAAACAAGCAGTCCCTTTTCCCTCATCTCAAGAATGTCCTTAAAATACTATTGTAATTACATCCTTGTATTGATTCAACATCAATTCTGTGTTTTATACCCAGCAACCTATTTTATCCTCATAGGAAACCTATGAAACAGGTAATACTTTATTGTTCCCATGTAGAAAGGAAAACTTTAAGTGTGTGTCTAGAAAGTTCAATTAAATTATCATGGTCACACAGCCTGTTACAAATCTAGAATTCAATTTCACACTGTTCTAACCCCAAAGCCTATAACCTTGTCTCTTGCAAACTGTCTTCCAAACTGTGATCTCATCTGATCTTCACAACCCTTCTGCAGCCCAGGAAGGGAAGGACTGACTATCCTCACAAAACTGTGAGGAAATACCCTTTTCTTTCATCTTGGCTCAACTGATCCAGTTTTTTCTCTTTCCCATTGATACAGTAATATCTGTAAAACCTTTCAGTTTGTACAGAGGGCTTGCTTTTGTGTGGCTTGTTCAGATACTCCATCAGAGATAAAAATTCTTTGTCATATACTATACCTCAGTACCTGAGAAGCCATTTGTTAAAAATTTTCATATTTGGCCGGGCATGGTGGCTCCCGCCTGTAATCCCAGCACTCGGGAGGCAGAGACAGGAGGATTGCTGAGTTCGAGGCTTGCCTGGGCTACACAGTGAGCTCAGAGCTAGCCTGAACTACAAAGCGAGACCCTGTTTAAAAAAAAAATTTCATATTTGGAGTCTGAAAGTGGCTGACTATAGCAGCGTGTCCTTGGATAATTTTTGAGAATTGATTAGGACCTGATATTTTTATACAGTTAAAAGGAGGATCCCCATGAGAGAGGTAATAGTACTATGACCTTATGGTCACTTAATAAAATGTACTGTGATACCTTCTGGAAGGTGGATTGTACCATATAGACACTATAACCCTTGGTTATGATAGGAAATGGGAACTGGTCAGAAAAAGTAGGTCACTGGAGATGTGACCTGGAAAGGTATGTTTCCTCCTTGGTTCTAGTCTTTACTCTCTGTTTCTTGGCCACCATTGACGTAAGCATTTCTGCCTTGGGGGCTGGCTTGTTATAGGCTGCAGCCTGTAAAAGCATACATCAAAGGAAACCTCTCCTCTGACTTGTGGGTATTGAGTATTGTATCCCAGCAGCAAGAAAGCAACTAGGACAATAGTAAAAACTAAAAAGTCTGGACATATTACTCTGAGTCATGAAAAAAAAAAAGTTCTTTTATACATCAAAGGAATCCAGTAACCATTTTAAAGATAAATGCCTTTATTTTATTTATTTAGTAAGTACTGGGGATTAGACTCAGGCCATTGCACTGAGGTACATCTCTAATTCTTTTCTATTTTTTAAAATTTGAGAGTGTCGCAATAAGTTATCAAGTTGCCCACACTGGGCTTTTACTTTTGATCCTTCTGTGTCATCTCCAGAATGCTGAGATTTTGGACACCTACAACCACACATGGCTTGCATTTAT
This sequence comes from Thryonomys swinderianus, assembly GCA_004025085.1. Classification (NCBI taxonomy): domain Eukaryota; kingdom Metazoa; phylum Chordata; class Mammalia; order Rodentia; family Thryonomyidae; genus Thryonomys; species Thryonomys swinderianus. The sequence goes on along the minus strand of PVIC010008386.1, from coordinate 28,865 downwards.
TAGTAACAGTGTCATCACATTTAAGGTTTACTAAATTTTTCATTGTTTTTCTTAAGAAATAAAAAAGGAATGAGGGAGCGGTGGGGACTCGGCTACCGGGCGCCATTCCGTTTGGACTCAGCTACTGGGCGCCATTCCGTTTCCGGCGGCAGCGGAGGACTGAAGCCTGCCCACCGGCCCCCTGTACCCCGGAGCTGTGCATTCCCACCACGGAGGATTGAGGGCCTCTGGCCAGCCCCAACCCCACCTCGGAGCTGCATAGGGAGGACCCAGGTCCGAGAGGAGCCGGAGCCATCTCCTGCCTCCCTCCACAGGAGGCGCACTCCTGGAACTGTGCTGAGAGACCTGGCAAGATTAAAAAAAAAAAAAGGGGGGGGGCGGGAATCTAGCTTCTAGTTTGCCATCTACTCCTAGATCCCTCTATTCACCTCTTGTCCCCACACCTCTCCTATCTTCCTGTCAGAAGCAATACCCAGAAGTAAAAGACTCTTAGGCTACCCTATTTCTTCTCTGTACTGTTATAAGAAGGTGTGCAAAGTCTCCAACGGTCTTCCAGCATATAGTTGGTACTGTTGTATATATGCCCTTTTATCCTCTATTACCCACTGGCATATATGAGGTTCTAGGGTATAAGTGATCTTCCTAAATCTGCTAACCCTATTTCATTCTCCTCCTGTCTCCCTACCTCCCTGATTCCTCAGTGACCTCTTATCCCCAAAGGGTTCGGGGTGGGGATTACATTTACGATCTACATGTTGTATACACATTGCTGATCAATTCTAAATTCTGGCATATGGACATACAGGTAACTCATAAGCTCAAAGTCTCCAGAATAGAATTTCACAAAACTTTTTTAATCTTTTTTACTGCGTTTAATACTGATGTTGGCATTTATAGTAGTATGGCAACAAAGATGATGTGATTGTTCTGCTCAAATACCTCCCATGATGTGTCAGAAATGAGAACTCTCAAGGGTAATTACAGATTCAAGAAGGACCCCCCAGGAAAGTGTCACATCCAAAGGGCACCACATAATAGAAAGAAACCTGCAACAAACCTTGCCCTGTCATCAGGCAAAGAAGAGCATTAGTAACAACGAAAAAGTAGAAATGAGAAAAAATGCAAAAAAACACACAAAGATCACCACCACAGGGAAATTCAGAGAAAAGGGAAATAGAGCAAACTGAAACTCAAACACCAGGGCTCTTAGAGATGGTAACTAAAGCCGATCTAGTAAAATGGAAATCAGGCCGGGCGTGGTGGCTCATGACTGTAATCCCAGCACTCGGGAGGCAGAGGCAGGAGGACTGCTGAGTTTGAAGCTTGCCTAAGCTACATACTGAGCTCAAAGCCAGCCTGAACTACAAAGCAAGACCCTGCCTCAAAAAAAAAAAAAAAAAAAAAAAAAAAAAAAAAAAAAAAAAAAAAAAAAAAAAAAAAAAA
>PVIC010008386.1:0-27322 GCA_004025085.1 Thryonomys swinderianus | reverse complement strand
CATAAAAATATCTACACCTAGACATATAATTATCAAGGTTCCAGATGCACAACAAAAGAATGAAATACTGAAAGCAGTGAGAGAAAGGTAGAAAATCACCTATAAAGGGAAGCCCATTAGGATCACAGCAGACTTTTCAACACAAATACTCAATGCAAGGAGAGCGAGGAGAGAAGTATTTCAAACATTGCAGGAAAACAACCTCCATCCTAGACTGTTGTATCATGCAAAACTATCTTTCAGAATAGACGGGGAAATAAGACACTTCCATGATAAAGACCACCTGAAAACTTCACAAATATGAAACCTGCAGTCCAAAACATCCTAAAGAACATCTTGGAAAAAAACACAGAAAATTCCATACCACGAGACCCAGGAGAGTGAATTCATTGGGGCAAACAAGAAACTAAATAGAAAAGGGAAAAAGCAAAGAAGAAAACAACCAAGAACAGGGATATATGGCAGCTCTGAATATGTTCATATCTATCATAATCATTAATGTGAATGGACTCAATGGGCCAATTAAAAGACACAGACTAGCAGATTGGATCAAGAAGCAAGATTCTACAATCTGCTGCATACAGGAAACACACCTAATTCAGAAGGAAACCCATAGACTGAAAATAAAAGGTTGGAAAACAATCCCCCATGCCACAGGAAACTTCAAAAAAGCAGGAGTGGCTATCTTGTTTGCAGATAAAATAGATTTCAAACCCAAGCTGATTAAAAGAGATAAAGAAGGTCACTATATTCTCATACAGGGAACTACTCAAGAGAAAGAAATAAAAATCATAAATATTTATGCACTGAACTCTATTGCCCAACTATATAAAACAAACATTACTGGACATGAAAAGCCAGTAAGCCATGAATACAATAGTAGTAGGGGATTTTAATACTCCACTGTCAAAAATTGACAGATCTACTGGACAAAGAATCAATAAGGAAATACTTGAGCTAAATCAAACTGTGGAGCAAATAAACTTATTAGATGTCTACAGAATTTTTCACCCTTCAAAGCGAGAATATACCTTCTTCTCAGCTGCTCATGGATCATTTTCCAAAATAGATCACATTCTAGTCCATAGAACAAGCTTAAGTAAATGTAAAGGAATCGAAGTCATCCCGTACATACTATCAGACCATAATGCCTTGAAACTGGAGCTGAATAGAGAAGAAATTCCAAGATCCTCACAAACACATGGAAATTGAACAACACTCTGTTAACCAACCAATGGGCCACAAAAGAAATTAAAGAAGAAATTAAACAGTTTCTACAACTAAACAACAAACCCAGTACAACATACAGGAATTTATGGGACACAATGAAAGCAGTTCTGTGTGGGAAATTCATAGCAGTGAATGCTTACACTCAGAAAATATAGCAAACTGAAATAAACAATCTAATGATGAACCTTAGACAATTAGAAAAAGAGGAGCAAAACAAACCCAAAGCACATACTAGAGAGGAAATTATAAGGATCAGAGCAGAAATTAATGCAATGGAGACAAAGAGAACAATACAAAGAATCAATGAATCAAAGAGTTGGTTCTTTGAAAGGATAAATAAGATCGACAGACCGTTAGCCAACCTTATCAAACAAAGGAAGGAAAGGCCTCAAATCCATGCTATAAGGAATAAAAATGGGTAAATCAGCACAGACCCTGAGAAGTCCAAAGGATCATAAACACATACTTTGAAAATCTATACTCCAAGAAGATGGAAAATCTAGAAGAAATGGATAGATTCCTAGACACATATGAACTTCCAAAACTGAATGAAGAGGATATAAAAATGTTAAACAACCCGATATCAATCTGTGAAATTGAAAATGTAATAAAAAACCCTACCAACAAAGAAAAGCCCTGGTCCTGACGGCTTCACTGCTGAATTCTACAAAATTTTTAAAGAAGAGTTAATACCAGTACTTCTCAATCTGTTTAATGAAATTGAAAGGAAAGCAGTACTCCCCAAATCATTCCTTGAAGCAACCATCACCTTGATTCCAAAGGCAGGGAAAGATCCCACCAAAAAAGAAAACTACAGGCCAATCTCTCTAATGAACATTGATGAAAAAATCTTCAATTAATTACTGGCAAACAGAATACAGAGAGTTATCAAGAAAATCATATACCCTGATCAAGTTGGATTTATCCCAGGGATGCAAGGCTGGTTCAACATATGTAAATCAATCAATGTAATACACTATATTAACAGACTCAAGGACAAAAACCATATGATTATCTCAATAGATGCAGAAAAAATATTTGACAAAATCCAACACCCATTTAGGATCAAAACCCTACAGAGAATTGGAATCGATGGACTTATCTCAACTTAATACAAGCTATTTATGAGAAACCAACAGCCAGCATCATACTCAATGGGCAAAAGCTGAAACACTAAGGTCAGGAATAAGACAAGGATGCTCGCTGTCACCACTCTTTTTCAATATAGTGCTGGAAACATTAGCCATAGCAATCAGGCAGGGCAAAGATATAAAAGGAATAAAGATAGGAAGGGAAGAAGTTAAACTGTCATTACTTGCTTGTGATATGATACTCTATCTTGAAGATCCTAATAACTCAACCAAGAGACTGCTAGACTTAATTACCAAATTTGGTAGTGTTGCTGGATACAGGGTCAATGCTCAAAAATCAACAGCCCTTATCAACACAAACAACAGACTTACTGAAAGAGAAATTGGGGAGTCAATCCCTTTCATAGTAGCACCGAGAAAAATGAAATATCTAGGAATCAACCTAACAAAGGAAGTGAAAGACCTCTACTCTGAAAACTATAGGACTCTGAAAACTGAGATAGAAAAGGAAACCAGAAAGTGGAAAGATATCCCTTGTTCCTGGGTTGGGAGAACCAACATCGTCAAAATGGCTATACTCCCACAACTACTATGCAGATTCAATTCAGTTCCAATTGAAATTCCAATGGTATACTTCACAGAGCTAGAGAAAATACAAAAATTCATCTATAACCACAAGAAACCTAGAATAGTAAAAGCAATTCTAAGCAACCATGACATGGTAGGGGGTATTACAATACCCAATTTAAAACTCTACTATAAAGCCGCTGTGATAAAAACTGCATGGTACTGGCAAAGTAACAGACCTGAGGACCAGTGGAATAGATTAGAAGACCCAGAAACAACTCCAGATACACTAAGCCACCTTATCTTTGACAAAGGAGCCAAACATCCCCAATGGAGGAAAGACAGCCTCTTTAACAAATGTTGCTGGAAAAACTGGGCTTTAACCTGCCAAAATCTAAAGCTAGACCTATCTCTTTCACCATGCACAAAACTAAACTCACAATGGATACAAGACTTAAATATTAAAACAGAAATATAAGCCTGCTGGAAAACAGGCTACGTAAAACTCTTGGAGACATTGGCTTAGGCAGAGACTTTATGAATAAAGCCTCTATAGCACAAGAACTAGCAGAAAGAATCAACAAATGGGATCTCATCCTACTGAAAAGCTTCTGCACAGCCAAAGAAGTTGCTGGCACTGCTAGAAGACAACCAACAACATGGGAAAAAATCTTTACTAGCTGTGTATCAGACACAGGGCTATTATCTACAATATATACAGAACTCAAACAGATCAGCCGCCCCAAGTTTAAAGACCCAATTCAAAAATGGGCATCTGAAATGAACAGACACTGCTCAGAGGCAGAACTCAAAGGAGCCAAGAAGCATATGAAGAAATGTTTAACATCACTGGTCATTCGAGAGATGCAAATGAAAACAATACTGAGATTTCATCTCACTCCACAAAGAAAGGCTGTGATTACAAAATCAACCAAAAATAAATGCTGGTGTGGTTGTGGAGAGAGGAGAACCCTTCTCCACTGGTAGTAGGATTGCAGTCTTGTGCAACCATTGGGGCAATCTGTGTGGAGATTTCTTAGAAAACTAGGACTAGGTGTCCCATTTGACCCTGCTATCCCCCTGCTGGAAATATATCCAAAAGAATTTAAAAAATCACATTGGAAAGACAGATATACACCCTTTTTCATATCAGCTCAGTTCGTGATAGCTCAATGTTTGAAACAACCCAAATGCCCCTCAACTGGAGAATGGATAAAGAAGATGTGTTATTTTGTTTGTATGTTTTTAGACAAGGTCTCGCTTTGTAGTTCAGGCTGGCTCTGGGGTCACGATGTAGCCCAGGCATGCCTTGAACTCAGCAATCCTCCTGTCTCTGCCTCCCGAGTGCTGGCATGACAGGCGTGAGCCACCATGCCCAGCACTGTGGTATGTGGTATTGATTGCTGGTGGGTGTGAGTCTCCACACCCAACATTGTATGTGGTCACCGGGCATTGAACTCAGGACCTTGCGCTTGCGAGGCAGGCACCAGAACCACTGAACTAACCCTCTGGCCCGAAGATGTGGTTTTTTAGTAAAATGGACTATTATTCTGCCATAAAGAATGACAAGATTGATTCATTTATGCGCAAATGGAGACACCTGGAGGATATACTTGTAAGTGAAATAAATAGATCACAGATAGGCAAATTCTGGATCTTCTCTTTGACATGAACACCTGTAGATGCAAATGAGCTCTAGAAAGTAGGACAGCTTTTATAGAGTGGGAAATTTCCATAGGAAATTTGGTGTGGAAATGTAATGAGGGGAAGGAGTAAATATGATTCAGAAAGAAAATAAAAGAGTATGTATAAAGGGGGTGGGGAGGTGTGGGTGGGTAAGCATATGGGTAAAAATGAGAATTAATTTGTGTCATATACTGGTACAAATTCCCCAATGTTATATGTGATTGTGAGATGTATATAAATTGTACCAATAAAGAATTCAATTAAAAAGGAGAAATTATTAAGGAATGATAATAATTTAATAAATTTCAGGACAGCTTCTTTTATGTCTTGCTTGAGATGCAAAACAAAAATAAACATATAAAAGACCTCTACTCTGAAAACTATAGGACTCTGAAAACTGAGATAGAAAAGGAAACCAGAAATTGGAAAGATATCCCTTGTTCCTGGGTCAGGAGAACAAACATCATCAAAATGGCTATACTCCCACAACTACTATATAGATTCAATGCAATTCCAATTGAAATTCCAATGGTATACTTCACAGAGCTAGAGAAAATAATACAAAAATTCATCTGGAAACAGAAGAAACCTAGAATAGCAAAAGCAATTCTAAGCAACCACGACATGGCAGGGGGTATTACAATCCCCAATTTAAAACACTACTATAAAGCCACTGTGATAAAACTACATGGTACTGGCAAAGTAACAGACCCGGGGACCAGTGGGATAGATTAGAAGACCCAGAAACAACTCCAGATACACTAAGTCACCTTATCTTTGACAAAGGAGCCAAACATCCCCAACGGAGGAAAGACAGCCTCTTTAACAAATGTTGCTGGAAAAACTGGGCTTTAGCCTGCCTAAAGCTAAAGCTAGACCTATCTCTTTCACCATGCACAAAACTAAACTCACAGTGGATACGAGACTTAAACATTAAAACAGAAACAATAAGCCTGCTGGAAAACAGGCTACATAAAACTCTTGGAGACATTGGCTTAGGCAGAGACTTTATGAATAAAACCTCTATAGCACAAGAACTAGCAGAAAGAATCAACAAATGGGATCTCATTCTACTGAAAAGCTTCTGCACAGCTAAAGAAGTTGCTGGCACTGCTAAAAGACAACAAACAACATGGGAAAAAATCTTTACTAGCTGTGTATCAGACAAAGGGCTATTATTGACAATATATAAAGAACTCAAACAGATCAGCCTCCCCAAGTTTAAAGACCCAATTCAAAAATGGGCAACTGAAATGAACAGACACTTCTCAGAGGCAGAAGTCAAAGCAGCCAAGAAGCATATGAAGAAATGTTCAACATCACTGGTCATTCGAGAGATACAAATTAAAACAACATTGAGATTTCATCTCACTCCACAAAGAATGGCTGTGATCACAAAATCAACCAACGATAAATGCTGGTGTGGCTGTGGGGAGAAAGGAACCCTTCTCCACTGTTGGTGGGATTGCAGACTTGTGCAACCATTGTGGAGATCTGTGTGGAGATTTCTCAGAAAACTAGGAGTAGGGGTCCCATTTGACCCTGCTATACCCCTGCTAGGAATATACCCAAAAGAGTTTAAAAACTCACATTGGAAAGACAGATGTACATCCTTATTCATAGCAGCTCAGTTCGTGATAGCTCAATCTTAGAAACAACCCAAATGTCCATCAACTGGAGATTGGATAAAGAAGATGTGGTTTTTTTATAAAATGGAGTATTACTCTGCCATAAAGAATGACAAGATCGATCCATTTAGGTGCATACAGAGACACCTGGAGGATATACTAATAAGTGAAATCAATAGATCACAGATAGACAATTTCCGGATCTTCTCTTTGGCATGAACACCTGTAGATGCAAATGAGTCCTAGAAAGTAGGACAGCTTTTATAGAGTGGAATATTTTTATAGGAAACTTGGTGTGGGAATGTGATGAGGGGAAGGAATAAATATGATATAGAAAGCCAAAAGAGCATGTATAAAGGGCGGAGGAGGTGTGGGTGGGTAGGGATATGGGTAAAAATGAGAATTAACTTGTGTCATATATTGGTACAAATTCCCCAATGTTATATGTGATTCTGAGGTGTATGTAAATTGTACCAATAAAGAATTCAAGTAAAAAAATAAACATATAGTGATTTCACTATTTGGAGCTTGCCTAGCTATCCCATCTGTTTAAATGAATATGTATTCATGGGACATATAATCCTGTCTTTTGAAGACAAGATTTATTTAATATTGAGCATATACAAGTGATGGACTAAGTAAATGTTATTATATAAATTCCAAGGACAAAAGATTATAAACATTATGGTGATTTATTATTCTTTTATTACTTGCTTAATTGAGCAGCAAACAGGAGGCTTGTGTATCTTAGGAAAGTTTGGATCAAGTCTAACAGTCAGTATTGATATTGAAAATCAACCTTCACTTGATTGGATAGTAGGAAAACAGCCAATTGTGCCTCTGTTGGTTTTACTTCATCTTGGAATAGAGACTGCTCATAACTGCTTAACACAGGCCACTGTCATCTCCCATAGGGATTGATTCCAGGGAAGTAAATTTCTGACAAATGATTCTGCTGTTTATTACAAACAGTGCTGTTCCATCAAAGCATTCTTTTTTTATTGAACCTAGATGTAATCTCAACATTTTTCTTCACATGACACTTGAATTTGACACTGTCAATTGATTAGCATTTGCATATAATATAAAATTTATTTGCTTTCCCTAAACAAGCACAAAATGTTGCATTTTTCCTTAAGCTACAATTCCTTAAATTTTTAATTATTTATAATTGTGAGCAGATGGCAGACTACAAGTTATCTACTTATCCTGCATGAGAGGAAGTAAGATTTTACAAATCTCTCCCCTGGGTTGTATGATGATCAATGCCGAGACACTTTCCATTTTTCAGTTTTATGAATGAAATCCTGCAGAATGCCAATGCAGTCCTTATGTGTTATGGGGGGTGGAGGAGTCAAATCAGTTGGAATAAGTCAAAGAGATTTATGAACAAATACTGACTTGTGGTAGTTTAGCTACTTTTGAAAAATTGGCTTAACTTTGATAGCAAAGTCACCATCAAAACATATCTTTTTTCCTGTTGAAAATATAAAATCTGAGTATTACCTAAAATACTTCCAAGAGGTTCACAATTCCAGAGACCTTTTTTGGAACCTCTTCTTTTTTAAAAACTGGCAATTTGTCATATGGATTTCATATGGAGTTCTGTTTTGATTTTTAAATTTTGAGATGAGTTCTCATTAAGCTACTTAGTTGCCCAGGCTGGGGTTCAACTTTAAATCCTCTACCTTAGCGTCCCTGAGGGCTGGGATTACCATGTATGTGACTATGACTGCCTGCCAGAGGCCTTTAAAACATAATATATGCTTAGGTAAACATAGATAACTATATGTGTTTTACTTTTTCTGCACAATTAAATGCTTGGAAAAATTACTGGGTGAGGCATAAGCTCAATATCTATGTAGACCTTAAGGTTTCATTACTGCTCAGTTCTTGAAGAAATTATTCATGGAGTAGTGTGCTAGGTGTATTTTAGGCCCAGGCAGTTTGAGTATGTTTATTACCCCCTTTTTGACTCAGTGAAATAGTAAGATCATTACTAGGCAAAGGAGCACATAAGAAATCAGTATTGGAGAATGCGCATGGTCATCTTTCATGAAATGGAGATTATCTTCCTGTCACAAATGGAACTAATTTTATTAAAATAGCATGGTAAGATGCTGACTGTGTTAAATTTTCAATATGTAATAATTTAAAATGCAGGATTTTATTCAATGCAATTATCCTGGTTTCAATAGCTGAGCAGATGTTGTTCCAGAAATACAGACAGCAGAGAATCAAAACCATCAATTTCTAGCTACAGATTAATACAGTCAATATTCATAATATAATTTAGATCTAGAGCCAAATCCTGGACTCACTATAATCTTATGAAATTTTAACTCTGAACAAAGTTTTGTGTTAATATTAGTGTGAAATTTTCTTTCTGTTTAGGAAAAATGTAACTTTGGAAGAGATCTAATTTATGTTTGTTCTTGTGGACTAATCATCTCAATTCCTTATGTCTCTGGGAAAATTCAACCATAAGCAAATGCCACAGGCTTTAAAGAAAACCATTTAATTCAATAACTCACCACTGAGCTACAACCCCGTTACTATTTTCTTATGGAAATAAAATATAAATAGAATCTACTTACTGCCTGCAAAATGCACATGCATACAATTATATGTGCTACAAAAACTGAAAATATAAATGAGTATATACAGATAAGTATGAAGATTAAACAGCAACTTTTACTTTTAGATGACAAACAAAAGTTTGTAGCATTACATGTACACACACACACACACACACACACACTTCTACCTGATAAATGCTTTTCTTTTGGCACAAATTACAGGGATTAAGCTGCCAACTGTCAGAGTTAGAGGTTTCATTGTAAGTGTTTCATTAACTTTATGTGATGCACAACAGTAAGTTTATCTGTGCACTGTTAAGTAGTTTTGTAATTAAAACTCTATCACTTGCCAGATGAATGACTAGAGCTCATTCTCCCTTATATAAGATCTTTTATTTCTAATCTTGCTTTTTGGTTTTGTTTTACTGCACATTTATTAAAACACAACTTCACGGCCTACAGTGAAGACAGCCTACCTTGGTCTGTTGCCAAGAATTCACACTCACTAAATGTTAAATGCAAGTATACTAGAAAAACAAAACAAAACAACAATGTCAGACTAGTATGTATAATACATAGGCGAGATAAAGTACTATGTTCCACATTATCCATTTCCTGGTCAAGTTCTCCTAAATTTGATTAGAAGTTGGAGAAGGCAGCTGGAAAAATAGTCACCAAAAACTAAGGAAAGACCTGTTAATGGAAAGGGATAACCAGAAAATAATGCAAAACAACCAAGTTTTTAAGCTTCTAACATTCTAGTAATCTTTATACTATTAGATGCAAAGGATACTTTTCTAATGTTTCACTTCACCTTCGAACATTTTACTATTTAACTATTCCAGCATCACGTTCTTCTTTCTTCATGACAAGACAATGTCTTGTCCATATCCTTTCTTGGCTTCTCTCCTCTACCAGCACTCTCTCCTACATAACCTCATCCTATTTCTTCGGCCTTCAAAACATATAGAGGGCTGTTTCTACTCTTTCTCACAACACCTTTTCATGGATTCTTCCAACACCAACAGAACCTTTTTACCGGGAGCCAAGCTCCAAGTCATGACACAACTTCCAGCTTTACTGGTAGTGGAACAGTGTAACTTTAGGAGTCTGCTGAGTGCTCTACTGTGGAAGTAGCTTAATCAAGTAATGAAGTTTGGAAACTCTGGGACAACTTGCCCAGACTATATCTCTGCTGCTCCAGTTCCTGTCTCTTTACCTGTGATAGTGGCTTGATGGGAGCAACAGTAACTATGTAGCAGTACTGTTGTAAAGGCGAGCGTGACATGCCCACTTGACTTGAATAAGAATCTCTATTAGATATCTAAATTCTAGGTGTGTCTCTGGATGACTGAAACATAGGCCAGAAAACTGAGGAGAACCATGTACCCCAGGAGTGACACCAATAAGCTGGAGGCTGAGACATATAAAAATGGAAAAAAGAATGAAGTATTCCCCCTTTTGGAAGAGCACCAGTCTTTGCCACTGCCTGTGGACACTGGTCTTAGTCTCATCAGCCTTTCACTGCAGACTCACCCTGGTGACTTTCCAGTGAGCATCCAGGCTTTTGAACTCTACCTACTACTGGGCCCTCTGGTTCTTCAGGGCACAGATAACCATTTGACTTTCCACTTCTGGTAATATAAACCAATGCAATAAATCCCACTAAATAACCTTACATATATGTTACAATGATTCGGTCTCTCTAGAGAACTCTAATACAGTGAGTTAGTAAGAACAAAGTGCTTAAATTAGTACCTGGCACATAGTAAAGGGCATTTTTTGAGAAATGGCAAAACAGTGAAAGGCCTGAGATTTTACCTTGAATGGCAGTTAATAATTTAGCGTGTTACTGTTTCATAAATGCTGGCAGAAGATGAAAGACTATTGGGCTAGAGACAAAGAACTTTCATACTCATGGCAGAACAAAGCATATGAGTATCATGTGTGTTTCACCTCTTCTTTTCCCAGGTCCCATGGGGCCAGGTGGAAGTTACTTAGTTTTTTTTTTTTTCTTTTGAGACAGGGTCTTGCTTTGTAGTTCAGACTGGCTCTGAGCTCACCATGTAGTCCAGGCAAGCCTCAAACTCCGCAATCCTCCTGTCTCTGCCTCCCAAGTGCTGGGACCACAGGTGTGAGCCACCATGCCCAGCACTGTGGCATGTGGCATTGATTGCTGGTGGGCATGAGTCTCCATGCCCAGCACCGTATGTGGTTACCTGGGATTGAACTCAGGACCTTGCACTTGCGAGGCAGGTGCTGGAACCACTGAGCTAACTCTCTGGCCCAGAAGTTACTTAGTTTTTATATCATAGCTGACAAGCCCTAAGCTCAGGGAATCTGACTCATCTAAGAGGGTACAAGCATACCTACTTTTGCCCATTATCTTTATTAGACCAGAAAGTAAGAGAATCTGTTCTTTTTTTAGGATGAAGACACTAGTTCTGTCTGCCAAGGCTGCTTGCTATACAAAAATCCTTGGAAAGACAGCGTTGAAAAGAACAATGCCCTTCTCACAAAATGTAAAGAAACATGCAAGGCCCAGGGGAACCTTCCTCAAAGCTGTGACTGTCAGAATACATTGTACCATCTCCTCTGCTGGCTATTCCAGCTTCCTTGAGGGAAAAATCCATTCTTTCTCCTTGTGTTCCTCAATAGCTTGTGTATCCTGCAAATATATCATGTTTAATATAGAATAGTTTGCTTATATGTGCATTTTGCCTTTCATATTGTGAGATCCTTGAAAACAAGTAGTACAGTTTATTCACCGTCCATTTCTGTGTCCCTACCTGTCAGGATCTAGACAAATGACTAAAATACTTGGCCTTCGATATACGTTGAATTATCTGTAACTGAAAGATTAAAAAATGTGATGGCTGGGAAGATTTTCTTTTGAAGCTGTGATACAGAACATGATAATTATTAAAAAATAACAGGAAGCACTCAGGAAAGTAGAGAGACAGAAGTCTTACTAAGCAAATAAAATGTTTTATTTTTTAAAAATATAGAATATAGAGTTTAAAAGGCTGTTAGCCCCGTGCTACTTTTTGAAGTAAGAAAAGTTTTTTCACCTCTAGATGTAACAGTAAATGATACATTTAAACCTTAAGGGACTGTGAAATTCTTTATAGTTATACTACTTTTTAGCTTCAAATTTATTCTGTTTTAAATGAACATACAGCACAAGTTTTCTTTATTCCTCTAGGACTGTCAGAAAATTTTTCAAGAGTCTGAGAAACTGTCCTCAGGGGGTAAAGAGACACTTATATATAGAAGGATCTTGGTCCATGGTTGTGATCTGCTTTGGTCTCCATGAGGATGACAGATGCAAGAGAAATGCAAGCTGATATGACGACACAAGGCTGAGCTATAGGATTCTGCATTAATCATTTGGCATCAAGAGAGCTTGACTTAATTTGAAGTTTCATAAAAGAGTGTTGTGTGCTCTGTTAGTTGCTTTTCTCTCCTTGCTGAGACAAAACACCCCAGGCCTAAGGTGTAAGGGGGAAAAGTTTGTTTGGCTTATAGTTGATAGAGGATTCTGTCCATAATTGGCCAGCTCTAAGGCAGGGAGGCAAAGGGGCAACAGTACGTTGTGATAGCAGAAAAGAGCAAAAGCAACAAGAGACCAACAAGCGACCTTAAGAGAGTCTTTCTATCCCTTTTATTTTATGCAAATGACTGGGGATTAGGGTAGTGCCAAATCAATCGTTCACATGTCATGGCTTAGTGATCATAGGCCCTTTATCTCCTTATCACACACTCTAGAGTCAGCCACATCTGAAAAAGAAAGGCCCACCTCATCTGCATGAGGTTTTGGGGGAACATCTAAACCCAGGCGATAACATGAGCTTATTCTGAGTTTAGAATGTATTAATTCATACCATAAGAGAACAGTTTGGGGATATCTATCCTGACGATGTAACTATTTATTTTATGGTCTGTGTTAATAGCAGTAACTAGACACAAGGTCAGGTTTGTTGGTGAGGATAAGAAAAGAATTATCTTCAGCTAATCAGATCCAGGTAGAAAGGGAAAAAAACAAATAAGAGAACAGTGATATTGTGATTAAAGTTCACAGCCAGGAGGAGAAGTCACTGTGGTTTCAAGATATACTTTTATTATTTCCTTGCTGTATAATTCTGGAAAAGTTGATAGATTCTTGTGATAGATTCTTCTTCAGTTTACTTGTAGGATACTTGTATTTCAGACTTTTTGTAATGATTAAGTCAGATAAGATAGATATACTGATTGGCTTAGCACCCCAGAATAAAATGTTTTAATTTCTGACCCAAACTCCTCTGGTCGTGTTTGTTACCAGATTGTAATTTTCAATTTTTTTATTTTAATTTTTTTTCTTTTGAGACAGGGTCTCACTTTGTAGGTCAGACTGGCCCTGAACTCACTATATAGCCCAGGATAGCCTTGAACTCAGCAATCCTCCTGCCTCTGCCTCCTGGGTGCTGGAATTACAGGTATGAGCCACCATGCCCGCCACTGTGGTATGTGGTACCAGGGATCAAACTTGAGGCCTTGTGCTTGCCATGCAGATGCTGGAACTACTGAGCTAAATCCCTGGCTTCCAAATTCAAACTTTGTATTCTGGATTTACTTTAGGAGTAGGGCATTCTGGCTATATTTAAATGAGATAGCATGTAAAACACATTTATGATGTGCTTTAAGATGATGGAGTCAGTTCTCAGTAATTGGTGAATATACTACCAATTTAAGATGTTTAAAATGATGGAGTCATTTCTCAGTAATTGGTGGATATACTATTAGTTATAATCTCCATGTATACGCTGGGATTTCTTTCTGTTGGGATCAAATTTATTCACCCGATTCTTCCCTGTCATTTCTCTGCAAAAGAGAGAGCATACAGTGCTCCTCTCACTCTCTCACAGGTCATGAATGCCGCTTCTCAGACCTCCTGTGGGGACCTATGAGGGTCAAGGGTCTCCAACATCCACATGAATGCCTCTCCCACCCTCTGCTCCCCAGGTGACTGCTCAGTGCCCCGGTTTCTCCTGCAGCCGTCCCACTTCGAAAAAGAACCGAGCATTGCTGTGTAGGCATCTTTAAGAGCTCCTTGTCTTCTTGAAGTTTGCCAAACTGAACTGAGCTACTCTTCCCTGATTTCATGTCTGACAACTCTTTACTCCTGAGAATGGCAGCTTTGAAAGTAATGCCATGAATCAGACCGAGTCCAAAACCATGAGACGTGAAGTGTGGTTTCAGACATTCGTTATAACAATTTCGGTCACATTGGGCACAAGAACACAAATGCTCCTTGGGGAACGAGTAATCTCCTATAGAATTACATTATTACAAAGCAATTATATTGTTCCAAAAATCCCTTCTATTATTTGTGTCCTTGTACTGTTTCTTCAGTGAAGGCTAATCTTGGAAAGTTCACCTTAAAACTCACATTCATACAAGTGACTGTTACAAGGCAATGTGGAAATTTAAGAGAACAGTCAGTGGTCACATCTTTTCGACAGTTTCATTGCATTCACTCCGGTAAGACTCAGAAGTGTGGAATATGCACAATGAGAGATGCGCAGGACAGCAGAAGACCAAGAAGCAGAAAAGACAAGAGAGCTCCAGTGGCTGGAAGACAGTAAGGTCAAGAGAGAGGCCAGAAAGACAGAAATGGAGGGAGGGGTCAGGGAGGGGCGAGAGGGCTGGAAGGAGGGAACACACTAGAGAGACACAGATTGAGAAAGATTAAGAGAGGGAAAGAGGGAGACAAGAGAAGATGGTAGGAGAGGGAGAGAGGAATGATAAGAGGTAGAGAGATATAGAGCTGGAGGTAGAGACAGATTGAGAAAGACCTTATGAAAGACATTTAGAGAGGGAGAGAAGGAGAGGGAAAGAGAAGGGGACAGGCAGAGATATGAATCCTAGAGGTCTAGGAGTAGGCATCTTTAAATATTTCATTAAAGGTTCATCATCTAAAAGTATTTTGTGCATGTATGTGTATTTTAAAGTAGACTTCATATTTAATTTAATGAGAGGAAAGTACAGAATAAAGCCAAGGTTATAAGGGGCTGTAGAGTTACTGAGTTTAAATTGAGCTTCATGATTATGTATATATGCAATTATTTTAGTCCTTTCAGAAGACATATGCAATGAAATTCCTATACAATGCTTTTGCAGACTGGCTTTTTTTTCTGCGTGCATCTCCCCCTCGCTTTTAATTTTAATGGTGTTTACACCAAGTATACCCTCATTTCTGCCTAGAGCCACACAATTCTCTGCCTCAGCTGTATTTGCAAAATATAAACTAGTGGAGGCGTAGAGGGATATTGTGCTAACCTTGAAAAGCCTGTGCGCTCATTCCCTCCCAACTCCACCGGTCAATTGCCTAATGGGAAAATGAACAAGGAAAGGAGTGTAGAGGGTGTTTAGTCATGTAGAGCGTAATTCTCTTGTCCAGAAATGCAAAATGCAAAACTGAGAAAATAGAACTATGTTTCATACATTTCTTAATCTCAAGTGTTTGGTTCTTGAGATCAGATTTGTGTAAATAGAGGAAACAAAGTAAAGAAAATTTACACCTCATGTTAGCATTCATAATGACATAGTATGCACCGGGATACTTTTTATTCCCCATACATTCATTTGGTTCTCACAATAATCTTACACAGTTTATAGATGAGAAAAATTTGAGAGCCAATTTTAAAAGTTCAGGCAACTTATTCAACTCTCAGAAGGAAATTGAAACCCAGTTTATTATGAATCTCAAATTCTACATTCTGCTTTCAAATCTTGGTTAAAAAGAAATATGGGAAAATATCAGAAATGGCAAGGTCTGGAAATAACTCTTCTTTGCTGCTCATAAATTTAATGAGGATGAAGAAGAAAACAGAAAAAGTACCTGCTTAAACCATTTCTGACTTATTAAATTGAAAAGATCTTAGAATAAGATATCTGGTTTGAAACATTACCATGTATCTAACTTAAAAGGGGTTTTGGAAGTTGTAGAAAATCATAAAGAAGAGAGTAAAAATCCTTAGTAAGCCTACTCTATTAGAGTCTGGGCCAGTTGCTATCTAAAATTACCCAAAGTTTGAGTTAAGTAATAGAAAATTAATTTTCCTTCTAAGCACATTTCAATAGGGTTAGTAATTTCATCATTTTTCATGTGACTTTCAAATTTATTATACTCATTACCATTCCAGCCAGAGGAGAGAAAGGAAAAATCTTAGGCAAAAGTTTATGGGCAAAAATCACTCCACTTACTTTTATCATCAAGAGCTAAATTCTGTATATGGCCCATCCCACACACAGGGAGATGCCCTTGCCAGGTTACATACTCTTTTAGCGCTAAGGGGGAAGGTTCGAATCTCAGTCCACTCAAGCTGCTCTAGGCAGATACCTTAGCACACACCTGTGATCCCCACACTCTGAGACACTGAGGCATAAGAATCACCAGTTTTGGCCTTAATGAGAATCTCTTAAAATAAGAAGTTATAAAAGGATTGAGGATACAGCTCAGTGCACTGGAGATGTGGCTCAGTCCCCAGGAGCAAACCAAAAATAACAATCTTAGAGTGGGTGATTTCGAACAACAGAAGTTTATTTCTCACAGGGTTGGAAGCTGGGAAGTCCAAAATCAAGGAGCCAGTAGATGCAGTGTCTGATGAGAGCTCGCTCTCTGCTTCCAAGATGGTACTGTCGCATTCTTCCTCAGAGGGTGAGGGTGCCAGACAGCTTCCTTCACTCAGCACTAACCCTATCTGCGAGAGCACAGTCTATGATTTAACTGCTTCCTCAACCTCCCCTGTTAATATTATCACAATGAGTTCCCACATATGAATTTTGGATGGACACCCCCACACAGATCATAATAAATAAGACAGGATTTCAAAGGGAAGTCACACCATCTATTAATTACCATTATTTTGTTTTATATTCTTATAGAATCTTAATATAAATACCAATACTGATGTGACTTCAAAACAGATGGAGGATCATGTGTCTTAAATGGTTAACAAAAAGATAACTTTACTAGCCAGGCGTGGTGGCTCACGCCTGTAATCCCAGCACTCGGGAGGCAGAGACAGGAGGATTGCTGAGTTTGAAGCTTGCCTAGGCTACATAGTGAGTTCAGAGCCAGCCCGAACTACAAAGCGAGACCCTGTCTCAAAAGCAAAAACAAAAACAAAAACAAAACACAAAAAACAATCAAAAAAGAGATAACTTTACTAAAAAAACCAAAGCAAAGCAACAACAATAAGAACCGCAGACAGCTTAATGAACTCTCATGTGTGCTCCCCTGTTTCTCAGATGTTGCCATGAATATAATTTCCATTTGTAGTGTTTAGTGCAAGGATGATGGGGCAGACACAGGTCTGTTCAGCAGCTTGGAGCTTCCAAGCTCAGCCCGGTCTATGTGACATCAACGCTTTAATGTTGTTTGGTGCTAAAATTTACTGACTGCTTATTATGCAACAGTAGCTGACTGACACACAGGTAACTCACCACATCTGTGAGAAACAGAGACTGGCCAGTTCGGTACATGTCAAGCACGGGGGACAGGATGCTTGGCTTTTGGCACCATTTCTTTGACTTCTCTGGTTAAGGGGCTGTCCCTTGATTTCTAGGTGTCATCATGTGACTGAAATAAAGTTATTATCTGCTTGTGCTATCTTGGTCTTAGATGTTTTGCCATTTTTACCTTCTCTTTGTTCAAGACCTCAGTCCTAGTCCTGTACAAGAGGCTAATAGAGTGTGTAACAGCTTTTGGCTTCTAAAATGTCAAAGTATAATGAGAAAGGGAAAACAGTTATTAACAGAACAAGGCACAGACACCCATGGGGTGCATCCTTTTACACAGTCCATAAAAGCAGAGCAATAAGATCATCAGCAGTGCCTAGACATAGGAAATATGATTGCAACAGAGCTACCACAGTTTCTTAAATGCTTAACAAAAAGCACAACTTTATTAAAAGCCAAAACCAAGCAACCACAATAAGAACCACATATTGCTTAATAAACTGTCATCCATAAATTCCCTATGTTCTAGATACTACTCAAGACCTTATTTTATGGAGCAGGTTATGGTATTTTCAACATTTTATTGACTCGTAGAGCATCTGCAAAACCACAGGTGATACCTTTTAAGGTCACAGATACTTCACTTGGTCATTCAATGTTTATTGACTATGTGTCAGGGCTAGAACACAGTTAATAAATAGGACCCAAAGACTAACATACACATACACTCCTTGTGCCCAACTAGGTCACAACTTAGTAGAGAAAAAAAAAAAGATGACACATAATTCTATTTTTAAAGTGCTAGGACAGAGCTTTGAACAAAGTGAATGCAGTTTAAATGACTCCAAAGGCTTATATGTTAAATGTGTGATCCCGGCCTGTAAGGCTTTTTGGAGGTGCAGGGATTTTTAGGGAGAGGAGCCTACTGGGAGGCTGTTGGGTCACTGTGGGCATGATGCTTTCCCTTCTCACTTTGTTTCTCTGTTACCATGAAGTCAGCAGCCTTGTGCCGGCATGAACTCCCTGCCTTCATGCTCTGCCTTGTTATACGGTCAAAAGCTATAGAACCAACTGAATATGGATGGAAACCACTGAAATACTAAGCAGTGAATCTTTCGTCCTTACACATTTTTATCTCGTGAATTTATCACACTAATGGAAAGCTGACTAACATAGTGTTACCTCAGAAAAACAGAATGAGGTAAATTCAGACCTTAATCCAATGTCCTGTCTCTCACTCTAACAAACAGCATCGCATTTCACATATTATACCTTTTGAGTTTCATTTTCTATTTTCTTGGCCTCTTATTGTCAGATCTACTATATCAGTTTTCTCATTGCCTCATATTCTACTTTCCTTTTAATAAATTATTTCTGCTCTGTGGCTTTCCTGGTAGGAAGCACTGCCTCCATCTCATGAGGTTGAAACTTGACCCTGACATCTCCTGGTATTCACAGAGGTTGAGAGTTCTTACAGAAAGTTTAAAGAATTTTTAGAAGGTTGCATTATAATTTTGTCCTATTCAGGGGAAAAACCATTTAGAAGTAGCTAAAAGAGGTATTATTACCTTACGAGCTGTCTGAGAATAGAGTGAGTTATTTGTGCTATATTAATATAGATTTCAAACATGATGACTGTGGGGCCCATCGTAGCAAATTTTCCTCACCAGGGAGCTCTGATTCTACATCAAAGGGGCAGATTATTCATCACTGGTATCTGTGTTTCCTGACAATGCTAAGATCTTCTAACACTAAAACATTTTAGGAGGAAATTGGTAAATGATTTTATTTGTTATGAAATAGTCAAGGGTAAGTGTCAGGTCATTAGTTGTGTGACCATCTTTATATATATTTTTGGTAAATAAAGCAGTGAACTCCAAACCAGTCACATACAATCAGAATCACCTGGAGAATTTTTATAAATAAAAATGTCACCCTTTCCCACTCTTTTATGGAATGGATTGAGGAACTATTATGAAATTTCTCAGATGATTTTGATAAAGACCTAACCAGAAAATCACTTTAGAGAATCGTTCATGGGAAAACTGTAACTTTGTAAACACTGATTCCTCACATTTAAAAAAACTTCTCTCTTTAGCCTCTGGTTAGGGCAGCAACTATGATTCTTATTTCTTAGACCACAGTAATAGTGGGAAATCGAGGCTTACAGATCCAAGATTTAAGGTTTTGGGGTTCACTGAAGTCTCAGCATCAATGACATTTAAACTTTCTGTCTTCCATAAATATGTGTATAGTCAGGAAGGTGCTAAGCTCAGCCCCCCTCACTCCTTTGGAGAGCTCTGCAAAGGGCTCCCACACTAGACACTTCCGGGTGGCAAAGAACCTCCTTTCTGCTGCAGCCAATGGTCTTGTTGCTCCCCTCCCCCAACTCCAGGCTGCCAAATATTAAAACAGTTTTAGACCTCTGAAGGTAGCCCTGCTCTTATTAGGCCTATAACTACTCCCTCTGCTGAGGGAGGTGTACCAAAGATGCCTACTCAAGACACATAGGGGAATTCTTTCTTGACATCTGTCTTCTCTTCCCAGAAACTTTACGGTGCCTTATGGGTTACAGACTCACGAAGCTCTTCTTGATGTGAGAACCTGCAATACATATTACTAGAAAGTATTCTATTTCTTCCAGAGATTAAAAAGCGGGAATTGAGGGTGCGAAATAAACAACATAAAATTATAATCACAAGTACTATCTGGGTTGTCTAATATGGAATCTATGCAACAGGCACCTGTGAACAGGTGCTGCTGGGTCTACAAAAGAAATGTGTTCTTGAGAAATCTACCAGATATGAAAAGATGAACACATTTGAAACTATCAAAATCATAGAGATGAACATAATTTAAGAGTAACTGCAAGCAAAAGGCTATAAAAAGTGTTCTGTGATTCCACAGTATTATCTTTCCTGCATCCTGAAAAAGTAAACAAGAACAGACCACCACCCGAGGAAAATGGAACACTGCTTGTCTGGATTATGCTATTTTATTAAAATGCCATGCCTTACTCTGCCAATGGGCATTGTACTCTTTCTTCTCTTTTTTTCTTTTCTTTCTTTCTTTCTTTTTTAACCTAGCAGTTAAGCATAGCAAATGTAGAAAAACTAAACAGGAAAGTGGGCAAGCTGCCTGCCTTGTTTTAGAGCTTGACAAGATGTGTTAGCTTTTACATTTTGAGCTCTGTGGGATGTCAGGCACTCAGAGCAGGGGTGGCATCTATCTTTATGGTGCTAGAGGCACAGGCATCCTCTCTGGATGAAATCATCCTTTGTTTCATTTTTTTTTTTTAAACAGAGTTTGTCAAGGTCCCCAAATTCCTTCAAAGAGGCAATATGTCCTCTGGTTCATCAGCACACCAGGGCCCCCCACTGCACAGCCCTTCGCTGCTGCTGCAGAGCGGCCTTCCATGCGCACTGTGGGCCCCCGGCCTTCGCAGGGCGCCTGGCACTCGGGCTCATCACTGCCTCTTCCGCGGGCGCTCCAGGGACTTGGCAGCGGGGGTGCACATTTCCTGTAGTTCCATGCCACTTGTCATCGCCACCCTGATGCCCATTTTTATGAGACAGTGGCTCCCTTGGCTGCCCATGGGAACATATGGGGAAGTCTTAAAAGATACTGAAGCCTGGGGCCCACACCCCAGATTCCGATTTAACGGCTGGGTAGCGCAGTCCAGCTATTGATCTTTAAAGGCTCCCTGGGGGCTCTGATGTGCGGCAGCTGAGGTTGAGTAATGCAGGGAGGCAGAGTGTTGAGGCTATACTGTGGGAGTTAAAATGCAGCTGAGGCTAAAATAGAACTTTAAAAGGAATCAAGTGGCAGAATGTGCACATTCAAAGCAGCGTTTATCTCTGGGAATTGTCTTTAGGGGCCACTTCATAGTCTCTCTCTGGGGGAAACCAGATTTTGTGCTTTGAAGTTGAAGATGAGCTTGACAATAGCCTGATGATTGGGATGGAGGCTCCTCTGTATTATTTTTATATGTAATAACATGAATGAGTATGAAATGACAAGACTGGGTTATTCCATTCTATTCTTCAACCAATTCCTAGAATTACCTTTAAAAATGGTAAGTGATATGTATTTTGGGGGAGGGTTTGTGGGGTGGATAGAGGAATAGGAAAAAATGAGAATTAAACTGTGTCATATACTGGTACAGATTCCTAATATTGAGTGTGATCATGATGTGTATATAGAATGTACCAATAAAGATAAAAATAAACTAAAAATAAAAATAAAGTCTTGAGGATCCTGTTTAAAAAAATGTAAGCTATACTGTATCACTTTTTTCTAATGACTTCCCATTAGAATACTCTTCTCTAGTGCTGTGGATTGGACTCAGAACTTTCTACCCGCTAAGCAACTTTCTACCATTGAGCTACATCTCCAGCCCCTGAAATTCAGATTCCTTTTTTTCTTTTTCTGAGACAGGGTCTTGCTCTGTAGTTCAGGCTGGCCTTGAACTCACAGCAGTCTTCCTTCCTCTGCCCTCCAGGTGCTGAGATTACAGACGTGAGCCGCCACGCCCAGCATTGTGGTATGTGGCTACCAAGGATCATACTCAGGACCTTGCACTTGCCAGCGGGATGCTGGAACCACTGGGCTAAATCCCCACCCGAACATTCACATTATTATCAAGGCCTCTGACTTCCACGCCTCTTCCTGTTACACTGACTTCATCTCCAGCTCTTCTCTCTTCTGACACACATGAGCTGCACAGGCCTCCTTTCTGTTCTCTGAGCTCATCAAATACATTCCCACTCAGGGGCTTGGAATTTGCTCTACATTTTTTTCTGGGAAGCTCATTCTCAAATAACCAAGAGCCTCTTGTTAATCAGGTCTCAGCGCAAATGTCAAATGTTCAGTGTAGCCCGCCCTGCCTACCCATGTTACTTGTTTTCCTGTTTCCATGCCACCTATTGCTATCTGAAATTAACTTGTTTATTGTGACAGTCATGGGTCTCTTCTCACAGCGGAAGGTGAGGTCCCGGGGCTTAGGATCTTGGTGTTTGCTTTTATAGTCCCGAAGCCTAGTACATTCGTATCAGTTAGGCACACAGGAATTCTGTTGGAAGCTGCCAAGGAGGTAAGTAAGTGTGGAAGTTGCAAATGGGAGGCAAAGGAGGAGGGAGGGCCTGTAGGAAGGTAACAGAGTCACTGCTAATCTCTGGTCACACCTAGTTTTTTGCCCTCTGCAAAGTGCAGCTCCCCTTGCTCCTTTTCAGAGCCAGAGGAACCTAAGTGAGATCAAGATGGAAGCCAGAACCCTTACAATTGTCATGACCTCTTTCCTAAGGCTAATGCACAACAATTTTAGTGGCAGTTTGAGTGGCAACTTTCCTGTGGAGAAGCCAGGATTGGGGAGCATAATTACCAGCAGACTTTGGCCCAATTCAAAATAAATCAACTAACAGACTATTGAAACATACCAATAGTCCATGTAGTTATTGAAAATCTACATTCCTTAAAAAACATATCTAAGTGTTATGAAATAAAAAATTATGGAAAAGGGATTCTAATGTGTGAAATGTATGGTATCTGAATACCCGGTAACAGTTTGTGAGTATCTCCTAGCATTTGGACAGATCCCCATTATATTGTTTGAGATTTAGAGTATATATTATAAAATCCATCAGGAAGGACTTGGGTAAAGAAGAATCTACATAGTCAGGCTGCACAAATCAAGGCCGAATCTCTGATTCTTAAACCTAAAAGAACGACCAACAGGTGAGATGCTATCAAAGAGGCCCAGGATTGAAATGATTCGAATGTCAGAAGCACACGGCACTGCCTGTAAACTCAGTGTTGTCTCGCACTAGATGCCTGCACAGACTGGGGCTGGAGCAAGTTGTCTCCCAGGACTGGCAGAGGTGAGACACTCCACACTCACATTTTCAGGAAAGACACCGAACAACCTTTCTGATGGAACAGCCAGAACACCTGGTACAACTCATATATACTTTTCAAACCTTGGCATTTATGAATATTTAGATTTTTTCATATCAGTGTAGTTTCACCTTAGAATATTGTGTATCCTACGCACACAGATGGTTTGGTATGTCTTGCTGGTGACAATTTTAAAAAATCCTTTTGCTACACCTGGAGAGTAGGGCAGCACTGCGTACCAGGTGGGGACAATGGGATACCAAGCTTCCTATAGCTGCAGAAGTAGCTCGTGCCCTGAAACGTCTCCCCACCTCCTCAGCCTGCCTATAGGTTCTTCCCTCCCATGGAAGGAGGGGGCAGCAGTGGTTGCAGCCATATTTTATATTCCATTTGCTGCCTTCTGTTCTTATTATCTTTGCTTCTGCATATGGCTTGATCCAGGCCTGGAGATACACATGGGAAAACTAAGTGAAGCGATTTCAGGTGTCCCGGGAAGGAGAATCTGCCAAGCACAGACCGCTCCCGGTCTGTTTACAGCAGGCGCCCAAATGACACAGTGGGTTACTGTTCCTCTGGGTACACTTGGGAGTTAACTTCTCAGGTTTCCTAAGCTCTGGGCATGGGGGTGAGTCAGTACTGAGGCGGGGAGAAGGGAGTGAGGGAGAAGGCTCCCCTAGAAGGGGGTCGGAACAGAGTAACCTACCAGCCTGAGACTCCAAGGCAGGACACAGGGATCCAGACCCAGAGAACAAGAATATGGCAAGCTGCTCTCCAAAGGGTTGTGAGGGCCAGGGTACGCGCGTTGTCCTGCCGCAGACAGGCCTGTCACCCTCGGTCCGTTCATGGTGAGACTCAGTGTTCTCTCCTTGGTCCTCTTCTCTTCTCTCTCTAAAAGCTGTTGGAACCTGGAAATCTCAGTTTTACTTTCATCTCTCCAATCAATGCTATTCTTTTTCATGACCTCATGCTTGTATGTAGTTGTACTAAATAAAATAAGCAGCTGTAAACTATCATCTATTCAGCTTTTACTGCTGTTCGTTAAGTTGTCAGCAATCCTTATAACACTCCTGCAAGGTACCTGTCATTACTCAGGCAGTAAACAATATGCCTTACCCTTGGATCCAAGGGCTGTGCATTCCAAGGACTTACTCTTATTATTTCTTCTTTCAACCTCTTTCCAACATCCTCACCCATCCATCCAGTCCACCTATCTCTTCGTGCACCCTCAACTTGTACACACTTTCAGTACTGATGGTAGGTGTCAGCTGCTCCAATACCTCATTTTTAAAAATTGATTTTATTGGTATTTTTTATGCATACAATATGATTACATTTAACATTGAGAATTTGTGCCTGTACTTGACACTTTATGATTTTCATTTTTCTCCTATGCTGCCTTCCCTACAACCGTCCATTCCTTATATATGAAAGATTTATTTCCCATCAAATTTTTTATATCTCTCCCCCATTCTCTTTTCTCTTTGAACATTTTCTTCCTATTTTACAATAACTATCATATATTGCAAAACTTATTTACACCTTCAGTTTCTCATACTAGAGAAATGACACAGTATTTACACTTCATTTATGAGTATGACTGTATGTTCTATTTACTTCATTTATGAGTATAAGACTCACTTTTTGAATATATATTCAACATGTGACAGTCTAGTTTAGGTGTCCTTAGGGGTCCATTACTCACCAACAGTGAGGAGAGAGGCTGTTCCTATATGCCGTTTTTTCCCTCTGCTCTCTATACATTCCTTTTTTTCTGAAAAGAATTGAGGCTATGAGGGTAAATACTGGAACTACTTAGAACAGTTTATGGCATGTCAAATATGCCTGGAATAGAATATATGAATGAAGAAATGATACCAATAAAACCTGTGACATAAAAGCTAGGAATTGTCAAAAGTTCTATTTCATTAAAGAGAAAAGTGACGGTTGGGCACATTCATCCTAATGACTCAGTAACCTAGCCAGGGCCTGGATATATGTCTCCCAATCCAGTGAGTAAAAGCATCATCACAACTTTTATGAATTGTTTTGTTTCTATTTCATTTCTCTGCAGAATCTGAGAGGAGAATCAGGGCTATTGCTTTATCTCATCCACATCTCAATGTACATAAACATCCACAGATTTCCTTTTCCTTTCATCCCTATGCCCAGTTTGCCTGTCTCTCCAACTCTATCCAAAAGGTTTCATTCCAAGAAAGCAAGGGTGTAGTTCCGCTTTCAATTTTTCCCATGAAATATGGTCTTTGTCCTTGTAGTGTCTTAGGACCGTGCTACCAGGTAACAGACCAAGTGCAATAACTCCACAGACTGCTTTGAACTTAGGGTTGACTGATACTCAGCTGCCATGAAAAGTCTGGTGGGAGCAGCCAATAACTGACATATCCAAGAGATTGATTAACTTCTGTATTAGCTCTTCATTATTTCCTAAAATTTATTCCTTTATCCATCGCAGCACGGACAAGTTACCTAGCCTATGGTAAGGCTCAGTCTTCTCTTCTGTCTAGGAAAATAATTACAATAAACCCAGCCTCGTCTGGTTATAGTGAAGGCTGAATGAGCCTAGCCCAGACCAAATGCTTGAACACCTGGGACAGAGTCACATTTACATCACTGCTGCTCTCCCTGCTCTATGCATTAACAGAGCTGAAAGCTCTACTTGGAAAAATCTGATTTTTATAAGACAGACCACCATTGATGATATTATTATTCAAATTTATTTTTTTCTAAAGAATGACAGGGAAAATACTTTCCATTTTTGAGGTTGGAAGATTGCCTTTTCTATAAAATCCCATGCTTCCTTTTGTCGCAAGTGAGACATGCATGAAACAAGAGCTTGTAATTTCTGTTTTAGAAGCTAAGCAGTATAGAGTTTTATGTTCAGATAGTTTTCTGTGCCTTTTCTCTTTTATTATGTTCTTTTATCTTTTCATTTTTTATTGATACTAATCTAATTGTAATGTCTCAAGTACTCCTTTGACGTTCTAGAGAATACACTTTTAAGTGAATGAACATATGAATGTACTAGGCACCAAAAACATCTTATTGGGCTTTCAGCACAATCAATGTTTAATTAACAAGGTTGGGTCCTGTATTTAGAGAAAGGGAAACTATGTTAGAATTCTAAAATGGCCCCCACCTCACTGTAGGTAGTATATATGCACACTGTAAATTGTTTCTCTTTAGTGTGGGAGGAATGTGAGAAAATGATGGACATTATCTCATAATTAGTTGTTTTATTTACTCAAAAATTGATTTCCTAAGGCAGGTGACCTAATTAGATGAATCCCTCAAAATAAACTGAAGTGTCTGAGCATCTAGCCAGAGTCAGGGATGAAAACAGACAGTCATACTACTGAGGGAATCACAATCCCCAACTTGAAACTATACTACAAAGCCACTGTGATAAAAGCAGCATGGTACTGGCAAAGAAACAGACCTGAGGACCAATGCAACAGACTAGAACATGCAGAAACAATTCCAGACATACTGGAAGCCACCTCCTCTTTGACAAAGGAGCCAAACATCCTCAGTGAGGAAAGATACCCTCTTTAATAAATGGTGCTGGAAAAACTGGGTTTCATTCTGCCAAAGATTAAAACTAGGCCTATAGCCAGGCATGGTGGCTCACGTCTGTAATCCCAGCACTCAAGATTACAGGAGGATTGCTGAGTTCGAGGCGTGCCTGGGCTACACAGTGAGCTCAGGACCAGCCTGAACTACAAAGCGAGACTCTGTCTCAAAAAAACAAAAACAAAAGAAAAAAAAAAAACTAGGCCTACATTTTTTACATGCACTAAACTGAAATTGAAGTGGATTAATGATTTAAATAATATTGTGAAATAGGAAATATTCAAAGGGAAACTGGTAGGGGAAAACAATGAGTGGAAAGAATAAATATGATTTAAAAAGAAAAAAGAAAGTATATGTATATAGGGGTGGAGGTTGTAGGGTGGGTACAGATATGAGTAAAAATGAGAATTAATGCTGCTGGGCGGGGTGGCTCATGACTGTAATTCCAGCACTCAGGAAGCACAGGTAGGAGGACTGCTGAGTTCAAGATTTGCCTGGGCTACATAGTGAGCTCAGGGCCAGCGTGAACTACATAGCAAGACCCTGTCTCAAAAAAAAA
>PVIC010008385.1:10343-48429 GCA_004025085.1 Thryonomys swinderianus | reverse complement strand
GAGGGGAAGGAATAAATATGATACAGAAAGAAAATAAAAGAGCATGTATAAGGGGGGAGGAGGGGGGAGTGGGTAGGGATATGGGTAAAAATGAGAATTAACTTGTGGCATATACTGGTACAAATTTCCCAATGTTATATGTGATTTTGAGATGTATATAAATTGTACCAATAAAGAATTCAATTAAAAAAAAAGTTTATAGAGAGACTCATGCTACCCGGACTGTCCTGTAGCATATTCTAGCTAATTACTTCCTGTGAGTCCTGTCTCAAGAGAGTCTCACTTGAATGTCCATCTCCCATCTCAGTTTCCCATTTGGCTTTCTGATAACTCTGTGTTTCTCATTGAGTTACTACTCCTTCATTCAATTTCTAATTTAACATCTCTGTGATGTTTAGATTTCTGTCTCTTACATGGTGACTTATGATGATCCAACTTAGGATTGTTAGACTTCAAAGTGGTGAAAAACTGATGACCAATGAGTAGAAACCATACTTCAAATCTTGAATGTAGACTGTGTCTTGGGCTAGTGATGTGCAGTATGACAGGGACACCAGTGTGAGTTAGTACTCCATCACTCATGTGACCACCAAATGGAACAGCAGACCTCCTACCTGTGCAGTGCTCAATACATTGCATGAGATACTCAGCACTTCCTTTAAAATAGACTTTGTTAGAGAGCTTTGCCTAGCTGTGAGTTGAAGTGTGCTGAGCACATTTAAGTTGGACTAGACTAAGCTATGATGATGTTTGATAGGTTAGGTGAATTCAGTGCTTTTTCTTTCAGAACTGGTGAATGAACCTAACCCACCCCCCACCCTGTGGGGAGGTTGGGGGGACAAGGCCCGGGCTGGACTTGAACTTGCTATAATCCTCTTGCTTCAGCCTCCTAGAGTGCTAGAATTACAAGTGACCACTACCACACCTGGTTTAAATGTATTTTTTACTTACAGTATTTTCAGCATGTGATCTGTCAGGCTGTTTAACCTAAACTGAGTGAGCTCCATGAGGCCAGGAGCCATACCTATTTTTCTCACCAATATATGCCTGCTGGCAGTAATCCCCAGGGCTAGTGCTCTACTGAATGATGCAGATGACTGTTCCCAATCATGCCACAAGGATCAGGAGGGCTTCTTTACCAGTGAGGTAACCGAGGGCTGTAATGAAGGAAGACACTCACTTTGAACCTAGGGATATGGGTAGAATTTAACCCAAGACACATAGCCACTGGAAGTGCTAGTGATTCCAAGGGGTAGAGAAGGAAGGAAACCCTGGAGTTCAATCAGGGCACTGAAACTGAGATCTGGGAGGTACAGGGGCCTTCCCTGTCTGGCTGTGCGAGCTCCAGCTTCATCCCACAGACAACTGAGAGCTATGGATGGGTTCTGAGCAGACAGGAAGTCATAATGGGTCCAAAGATGACTCTTCTGGGAGACACCAGTGGCAAGTCAGCCAGCTATAGTGAACAGGCCATGGGGGAGTGAAAGCCAATCTTTGTAGGGATCAACACAGAGCAGCCCTCCCACTGAAGGGGCTCAGGGAAGATCTGGCACTGAGGAGCCAGTGTGGTGGGATAACATTCATAGTTCTGCTTTCAATGACTAGGAGCAAATGGCCTGACTACTAAGCAGCACGGGAAAGACAGAAAGATAGGTCAATGTGATGGGCAAGAAAGGAAGTGACATCTCATCTGTACCAAGTTTGATGTGAGCACAGGACTTCCTGGGGAGCAGCACACGCCTCTCCCATCTCTTCTGGCTCATGGGTTCCTCTTGGTGGGAGCTTACTCCTTGGTAACTCAGTACTGCCATGCACAGAGAGGGCTCTGGTGGCCAAAGAAAGCCCTCAAGTGAAGTGATGCCCACCATAACCACTGGAAAAGGGTAGCGATAAATAGAAATGGGGTGTCTCCCCCCTGGGGTGTCAAGAATGCCCCGTGATACTTAAAAGTATTATTGTGTCCCATTTTCCCAAGAACCATTTAAAAGAAAAGGAAACAGAGGCTGGGGAGGAGGGACTCAGCGGTAGAGCATATGTTTAGCCTATGTGAGGGTCTGTGTTCTTTTCCTCAGCAAAAAAAAAGAAAAGGAAGAAGCCGGGGATTTAGCTCAAATGGTACCATACCTACCCTGGAAGCACAAGGGCCAGAGTTCGATCCCCAGTACCACCACCAAAAAAAAAAAAAAAAAAAAGAGGAAGAAGAAGAAGAGGAAGGAGGAGGAGGAGGAAGAGGGGAAACAGAAACTCAGAACCAAATGTAGCAGGTCACTGATACCCATTTGGCTGGAGAGACCAGCCAAGAAGACCTCTGGTGATGGTGTCTGCAGAGCATTGGTAAGACTGAGAAACTCCCAGAAACACAGACAAGCAGAGAGAACTCTGGGAACAGCCACAGCAACGTCAGCCATATTGATAGTGACAATGCTACCATTATAAATGGGAGGACCAAGTGACAGTAACTCAAAGATTCTAAAGGACATGAAGCATTTCAATAGCAATGATGCCCCCAGAGACAGGAAATCTACCCAGAAGTACTGTTCCTGAGGACAAGAAGCACATCACCCCCCAGAGCTCATTGTGGGGGTTCACCTGAGTCTTGCCCTGCTTTGTGTAAACCTTCATGGTTTATCTCAGTCCTAGGAAGACAAGAGAAAGAATAAAGGGCCATGGACTGCAAATGAACTCTGGGCTTTGGCAGCCACATCAAGGACAAACATAAAGGAAATTAATGTATTGATGCCCCAAGGAGCCAAAGCATTGGTTTTGAAGAAATGTAACTAGTAGCTGGGAAAATGTGGACCAAAAAAATTGGAAAGCTCAGTTAATGCTAAACAAATTATTAATCATTAACAAGGATTGGAAAACAGGCCTGCTCAGGCTGATGAAAGGGCACAGCAGAGAAGAGGCCACTGAAAGGGTAGGCACTCAGCCATCTTCAAATATGTGAGAGGTCATCCCTGTTTTCCATGTCATCTCGCCTCCAGGACGAAGGCAGTGTGGGCATGGAGGGAATGGTACAGAGGAAAGAGCCATTATATTAGGACTATGGGGAGAGCTTTCACAAGAC
Source organism: Thryonomys swinderianus (assembly GCA_004025085.1). Lineage (NCBI taxonomy): Eukaryota > Metazoa > Chordata > Mammalia > Rodentia > Thryonomyidae > Thryonomys > Thryonomys swinderianus. The sequence continues at coordinate 45,362 of PVIC010008385.1, read as the reverse complement.
ACAGGCAACTCCGGCCCTAGCAAATCCTTCAGGACATCTGTCCCATGCCCACACTGATATCCGACATCTGTTATCCTATGGTCTTATCAAAACGGCCATTTCATGCCCCAAGCATTGGCCTCACAATCCCTTTCCCTTCTGTCAGTTTCCATGGAAAACAAAGTGCTGTCAGGGAGTTCTACACACACACACACAGTGTTCCTCAGACAGCACCTAGGTGACACCATTAAGCCCTTGAGAATGAGACCTGGATGGCTCGCTTCCTCCTGGGCTCCACACACAGTCACACTCCTGGTCTTGAATGAATGGCACAGGCACGCCCCCATCCTGCTGGGCCAGCCATTCTGAGGCATTCTCTCAAAGCCAGGCCGATGACAGAGGGGACCGCTGACTATCCCTAGGTAGAAACAGGAAAAGACAAAATACTCAGTGAGGAACAGCAGGAAATTGGGCCAACGGCATCTAGAGGAAAATGTTAGTCTACTCAGCTGCAGGAAGCAACAGACTGAGCTGGGCTCAGGCCGCACTGTCACAGGGCTTCCCCAGGTGCTGAGCCTCCCATGGGGACCACGGCTGTCATAGCTACTATACGGCTTCCATGGCTGCTGTGACTGTCACAGAAGGGCTGCCTCCAAAGATCCCAGCAGACTGCCCTTGTCCAGGACCTGGGTGATTTATGGCCACATCCACACACACACATTCACTCATCCTGTCTACAGACTGAATCTGGGCTAAGGCCCATAAAATAGGCAACGGCTATTGGCAAATTCATTAATTAGGATTCTGTTTGTACTTTTACTGTGAAGGAAAATCATTTGTCAGCTTAAAGTCAGACCCAGTGCCTGATGAGAACTGTTATTCTAAGGAGGCATCAACTGACACTCCACCCGGCATTCCCTCTCCCCTTCCCTGCCATCAGGGCTCACTCACTCCCTGCCACAGGAAGCTTCCATCCCCCATTTTGACCAGGGGCCTGGTGGTGGATTCCATGAACTTCCTTCCTCATGTGCCTCCGCATAACCTTGTTCCTGGCCAGCCTAACCCGACTTTTCTTCACAGAAAGGCCCTTGATGCACAAGAGGGGAAAGGGCCTCCCCTGGATTCCATGAGTGAAGCTTTCTGAATGAAAGCCAGTCAAAGCAACTCTATTTCCTGTCTCAGTGATGTGACTATGACCAAAGAGGTGTCAGAAGAAGTCAGTTATGGCCCTTTGAAGAAAGGGCATTCTCTCATCTTTGACTTTGGACTTGTGCTAGAGCATGACTCTTGGCACTAAGGAAGCCCTCCTGTAAACGACTCTTTCCCGTCAACCACCACGTCAGCCACTCCCACTTCCCTCAACCAAGTGAGGAAGCTTTGAGTCAGTATACACATGCACACATGCACAGTCACCCTGCTTGTAGGTATATTCCCAAAAAATTCATGTTATTTTTTGTGGTTTGTGTGATACTTGGAATTAAACACAGGGCCTTCACACTGAGCTTTGTCTCAAGCTCCCCCCTTTTTCAAGTAAGGGTCTCATTATGTAGCCCAAGATTACCCCAAATTCAAGGTGATCCCCCTGACCCAGCCTCCTAAGTTCTGGGACTGCAGGTCTACACTACCACACCCTGCTCGTGTGCTAATTTATTAATCCTTAGTACCTTATACTGTGACCTTATTTGGAAATAAGGGTCACTGCAGTTATAAGTGATTGAAGTTATATGTAAGGTGGACCTCTAATCTCATGTGACAGGTATCCTTATATAAAGTAGAAAGTTAATGGAATCACTTGTCCAGAAGCCAAGGAGCTACCAGAAGCTAGGATAAAAACCTGGGACAGATATCTGACTAGCACCTTCCAAAGGGACATGTACCTGCTGACACCTTAATCTTAGGCTTCTGGTTTCCAGGACCTTGAAACAATTCTATTCCTGTGATTTAAGTCACCCAGTCTGTGGTACTCTGTCACTCTTGCCCCAGCAAACTAATTGAGTCCCTTACACAAATAACAGGGCTGCTATTCAGTATGCAGGGTTAGGGTCCCTTCACCTCTTGAGGGTCACAAGGCCCAGCCATACCTTTTGGGTAGGAATCGAGTCTTCCCCAGATGACAAAGTGCCCCAATTGTGAAGATAGCACACTAGCTCGGCAGGCCAGCTAGGCAGCTGTCCAGAGCACCAGTCAATTAGAGGGTCCAAAATACCACTGCAATAAATAGAAATACCCCTGCTAGTTGACGCAAGTTTCCACACACTCCTACCAAAGTAAACAGCAGCCTTATATGGAAATTTCAAAAACACCCCTGGCTTGCACAGACCCTTCCCTATGGGTATTTTTGAGGAACACGCATATAGTTGCTATCAGCTCCAATTTTTTTTTTTTTTGAGACAGGGTCTCTCTTTATAGCTCATGCTAGCCCTGAGCTCACTATGTGACCCAGGCAAGCCTCAAACTCACAGCAATCCTCCTGCCTCTGCATCCTGAGTACTGGGATTACATGCGTGAGCCAACACTCCCAGCATTATGGTGTGTGGTACTGATTGCTGGTAGGCGTGAGTTACCACACCTGGCACTGTGGTATGTGGTTACCAGGGATCAAACTCAGGACCTCGCACTTGCAAGGCAGACACAGAAACCACGGAGCTAAATCCTCAGCCCAGATCCAATTTTTTTGTTTGTTTTTGCAGTACTGGGGACTGAACCCAGAGCCTTCACCCTGAGCTATGTCAACAGTCCTTTTTTTATTCTTTTATTTCGAGACAGTGTTTTGTGTTTTCTGTTGTTGTTGTTTTTTGTTCTGTTTTTGAGACAGGGTCTCTCTTTGTAGTTCAGGCTGGCCCTAAGCTCACTATGTAGCTCAGGCAAGCCTCAAACTCAGCAATCCTCCTGCCTCTGCCTCCCGAGTGCTGGGATTACAGGCTTGAGCCACCAAACCCAGCATTTGTGGTATATGGTACTGATTGCTGGTAAGCATGAGCCACCACGCTCGGTATTGTTGTATGTGGTTATCCGGGATCGAACCAGGAAACTGTGTTTGCTAGGCAGGGCTGGAACCACTGAGCTCAATCTCTGGCCTCGAGACAGTATTTTGCTAAGTCACTAAATTGCTCAGGCTGGGCTCAAACTTTTGTTCTTCCTGTCTCAACCTCTCAGAGTGCAGGAATTATAGCCATGTACCACCAGGCCCAGCTAAATGTTTTAATTAATAAGTCTGTTAAAATCTATTCCTTACTCTGTAGTATCCTCTCTCACCTTTCCCCCGGCTAAGAGAATTAGCAATTTTCTCTTGGCACAAGGCTACCCAAATTAAAGACTGCATTTCCTGATCTCACATGGGTAAGAGTGAAGCTTTAGCCAATGAGAGGTAGAAGCTTCTACACAGGTAGAAGCTTTAGCCAATGAGACAGAAACAGAAGTATCACATGGTGGCTCTGGGAGCCTTTCTCCCAAAACAGTGGAGGATATCTCTTGCTACTGCATCTTGATTTTTTTCCTGCTTTCTGCTGGCCACACCACAGGCATGTGAGTTGTGTGCAGGGTTATCTTACTGGCAAAAATGTCAGAGCAGTGAGATAAAGGAAGGTGGGACCCTACAGATTCTACCGAGCAAAACTTCTGTCTGACCATCATCCCTCACACTGCTGTTTTCGGTCTCTGTGTCCATGACAGCCATACACTATCCTGATAGAAAAATCTGTTTTTCCTCTTAGGAAGTAGCACCAAATTCTTGTCCTGCACAGTACAGTGCTGCTAGGCCTTGCTTTGGCTTTGAAATGAACAAGCCTGGCTTGCTATCCACACCTCCACTCCCGACAAAGGCACTGCTGAATAGTACATGGTATGAGGGTAACCCATGAACAGAGAGACCAAGCATTGGGAAACAGAGGGTCCCAAGCCTCAAGTCCTACTCTGATGGAAAGGAAATTCTGAGGATTCAAAATATGGCTGTGAATCCTTTGACATCATCTCCCACCCAGGATGGAGTAGAAGTCCCTTGTGCTTTAGTGTAAGTCGCCTTAGTAACTGGCTTCTAATAAATAGAATATGGCAATAGTGATGTTGAAAAACAGAAAAAGAAAACCACAATGGCTTCTACCTGGCGCTCTCTGTCTCTCTCTCAATAGTTACTCTTAGAACTAAGGTACCAGGTCATAAGAAAACCAAGAAGGGGCCGGAGGATTAGCTCAGTGGTTCCGGCGCCTGCCTCACAAGCACAGGGTCCTGAGTTCGATCCCCAATTACTGCATATAGTGCTGGGCATGGAGACACGCCCACCAACAATCAACACCGCATACCACAGTGCAGGTCATGGTGGTTCACGCCTGTAATCCCAGCACTCGGGAGGCAGAGACAGGAGGATTGCTGAGTTCGCGGCGGCTTGCCTGGGCACCATAGTGAGCTCAGGGCCAGCATGAACTACAAAGCGAGACCCTCTCTCAAAAAAAAAAAAGAAAAAAAAAAAGAAAGCCAAGAAGCCTCTTGGAAAGCCACCTGTGGACATTTTGATGGTCAAGTCTGGCTAACTTTTCAGCTAACAGCTAGCACCAATGCCAGACAGGGGAGAGAGCAGGTCTTCAGAGTCCAACCCAGCCTCCAGCCACCCCAGCTGATGCCACAAGGAACAGAGACCTGTTGTCTGGACCCCTGGTCAAATAGTATATTCATGAACAAAAGTAATGTTGTCAACATTTCAAGTCATTGCATTTCAGAATGGCTGTTATAGAGATCATTGCAACAGCTGCTTGTCCTATCTACAGCCTACATGGCAGTATATATAGGTCCTCATCTGCCACAGAGGCTTCTAGAAAGTTCCAACCTCATTTTGGTAGGTTCCTGAGATAAAGGCAGGGGTTCTGGGCCATACCTAAGATGAAAGCCTAGTGCGGACACTAGTTGGTGGCATCAAGTTTCCAAAAGGGGAGTCATTAGGGAAGAGGGACCAGATGTACCAGAGCTCATTCCTCACTCCCTCCAGAAGACAGTGCCAAGAGAGAGCGTGCACATGCTGTGTACTCAGGTACATGCACAAAGATGGCCCTCAGGCCAGAGTCCTGACCCAGGAGTCAACATGCAACACAACTCACTCCCTATCTTGCCACCTAAAGATTCCAACAGCACCTGATTCATGCTGTGAAGGTCGGCAGCATTACCTAGGTGGACTTTGACATTTCCAGGAGGATTTCTCAAAATGAAGCCTGAGGCCCAGCAGCATTAAGAGAGGAATAAAACACTTCCCGAGAGACATAACTTGTGGGAGAATCTCTGAGGCTCTCCAATAAGAACCAAAGATCTTTCCCTGCTGGAACTCAGCTGTGGGCTTTAAAATTTGGATGCTAAAGCCCAAACCCCCAGTGGGCCTTTCTTTGGAGTTAGGGCTCATGAGGAAGAGATTAAGGTTAGATGAAGTCATGAAGGCTGACCTCTCATCCAGTAGGAGAGGTGTCCTTTTAATAAGAGGCACAGGACAGCTCCCCTCCCCTCTGGATGTGCACAGGAAAGGCCACGGGAGGACACAGAGGAAAGTGGCTGTCTGCAAGCCTGGGAGAGGCCCTCACCAAAGGCAACCTTGCCTGCACCTTGACCTTGGACTTCCAGCCTCCAGAAGTGTGAGAAATAAATGTCTGTCATTTAGGTCCTCCCAGTTTGCAGGTACAGAAAGCAGAGCTGACTAAGACACACCTTGAAAGAAATGGGGAGGGGGAAGGGGGTGCCTAGAAGCAGCCTGGCCACAGTGACTTTCCTGCCGTTGACACGGGAAAGCACTTTGTCCTGTGCCCTCCCCAGTGGCACATTTGCTGGAAAAGTCCTGTCCATATACCTCACCCATTGTACAAACATTGTCCCACTTTGCAGCCCTGGGGTCCCAGAGGGTCACCACTCCTTCTCTGGATGTGCATTTACCTGCCAGACAACAGGAACCCAGCACCTGGGAGGAACTTCTGGCCAGACTGAGGGGACACTGCAGCTGAAGAACAGAGGCAGGCTTGCCCTACACCTGTGCACTGAGGCCACCCTGGCAACCCACATACTTCCATTCCTGCACCAGACTGGTATGCTGGTGACTACTGCCCTGCAGCTGCCATCTGTAGCCTTCTCTCTGGTTCTCCTCTCCCACCCTTAACTATTGAACAGGATAAAAAGAGAGAGATGGAAGGAAAACAGGGAGAGAAGGAAGGAAGCTAGTGCTTCAGGCTCACCCCAGCTCATCAGATCTTCTGCCTCTTTTCCCTCTCACTCTGCCTTCAGAGTGACACACAGAAAGCCCTAGCTACTCTGGTGCCATCTGCCCTATCTGAGCACAAGTCCAGCAGAGCTGCACTGAAGCCAACAGACACAAGCTGGCAGAAATCCAGCTCTTCCAGGTTAGGACCCCAGCCTGCACAGCATCCCTGAGCGAGCCTTCCTCTTGCCTTCATTCAGCAAACTCACTATCAGTATTCACACCACAGCTGTTGGCCAGGCCTTGCTCATGGGCACCACACTGAGCAAGGTACAAAGGGTCCCTGCTTTCTTCTCCTGGGCAAGCAGATCAATAAGCAAGAGGCAGATAGCTATGAGTGCCGAGAACCAAGATGGGGTGCTGTGGCCCAGAGATTCAGGAGCTCCTTCGAGTGACTGTTAAGCTGAGATCTGAGGACCCAGAGAAGCGAAGCATGCAATTATTAGCAAGAAGAATATTCCAGACACATAGTACAAATCCTTGGGACAGGAATGAGCTTGGTATGCTCTAGAAAGAGCAGGAAGGCAAGTGTCTCTAGAGTTTCCAGGGAGAGTATTAAGACTGTCAGCCCCAGCTTACCTGGGGATGGGCACATCAAGGAATTGGGATTTTGGCTGAGGTCAGGAAGTAAAGGGACCCTAATCAGAGGTCTCTGCTCATACAGTATGAGTTAACTGCAAAAGAAGAAACAGTAACAGTGAAGAGAGTTGAAGACACTGCCTTAACCAGGTTATCATCACCCATAATGAAACAAAGGGATATGTGTACCTCCTGACATCATGCATGGAAGTCACCCCTGGAGCGAACAGTGTTTCAGCCCAGCATCCAGAACCTGAAAGTAGTCAGTAGAAGCATTAGACAAAGTCAAAGTATGAGACCATCTACAAAATAACCAGCATGAAGAGGTGGGGCAGGGGGTGAGCTCAATGATAGAGCGCTTGCCTAGCATGCACAGGTCCTGGGTTCCCTCCCAGCACCTAAAAAAAAAAAAATGTTGACATTGGAGGTATCTGAATAAAAAGGATATAAGAGCCCTTGGTACTATTCTTGGAACTTTTCAAATCTGAAATCACTTCAAAGTCAAAACTTTATGAGTAAAAACAGTAAAGTCTCCTCTGGCCTCTGGGTATGGTGTAACATTAAGCGAAGGAGAAGAAGAGCCAGGGACAATCTAGGTTGCCCTGCTAGGAAGGATGAGAGCTTCCGCTTTCAGACGACAGAGAAATCAGGTCCCAATAGACCCTCCATCTCTAGAAAGCCCCTGCAGTTCGGCTGGCAAGGATCTCAGACACTGCCCATCACAGGCTCTTGCATGCAACCTTCCTTTGTAGTCATGCTGAAAGCAGTCAAATGATGACCCCAGGGAAACCAAACGATATGTCTGGTTCTGCTCCTAGAGGCTGATCAAGGAAGGGGGTTGGCTGTGGCCCCTGCTGCCAAGTGGCCTGCATCTCCTCGTGTCCCCCATCACCACCCCTTGTTGGCCTTAGTCCCCCAGAAAATAAGTCTCTCCAGGTCCCAGCAGACCTTTGCTGAGAAAGAACTTTTTGACCCTGGCAGGGGCAGCCAGACTCAGTTTGGAAAACATAAAAGCAGGCTTGGGAGGCTGGTCCTCCTCAGCCCGGTTCGGGGACGCGTGGCGCAGCCAGCAAGGCTGTCTAAACAAGCAGGGACTGAGCCGCACACCAGGCGCCACACTCATTAAACAGGGGGCCAGCCACAGGGCTAATCTGACAGGCCGCCTCCAGACGCCCAGGGGCTGCAGGTGGACCGGGTGCCTCAGGCGTGCGCGTCTAGTGAGGCAGGGTGGTCTGAGGATCCAGAGCAGTGTGCAGGCGGCTGCAGGCAGGCGGAAGAGCCTTGTTCCCCACCCTCCTCTGTGTACACAGAAACCAACTGCGCTGGGGGAAGGAAGGGCAGAGGGAGGTTTAACAGCCTGCAAGACTGCCCTGTGGAAGGGGACTCAGCGAGACCTTCCCCAGCTCAGTGGCTCCTTATTTGACACCCATAGCCTTCTTCCCTGGATTAGAAGCAACAGGAAAAGGTGGCCAAAATGTAGACATGCTGATAGACGGCCATCAGCTGTCCCCCAGGAGGGCCTGATCCTTTATCCTTTCCAGCCCTTTCCTGGAGATGCCCGCTGAGGCACAGTGACTCAGACGCACCAGAATTCCGAACAGCCAGGGCAGCAGGTCTGGGTAGGGATGTCAGCCTGCGTGTCAGGCCTGGCATCTGGCCAGCTGGGAGGCTGAGAGGCTCATAAAATGAAATTGCTTGTTCTTCTGCCAGATGAGAATGCACCAGGTTGGGTGGGGAGAGAAGAAAGGCGCTGCCAGTGTCGGGCTTTCGCGCCCAAGATCGTGTACTCCCGCAGGTCAGAGGCTGGCGGAGGTCTGTGGCGGCCTCAGCAGGGAAGGACTGTGCCTCTGACCCACTTGCAGGTGACCCAGTTGCAGGTGAGGAAAGTGGGGCCCCAGAGAGGCAACGGCTTGGCCTGAGGCCCCCACTAATAGCTTCCCCCACCTCCTCTGTGGCAGAGCAGCCTCTGGGAAATTTGGGGGTGTAAATTAAGGACAATCCCCACTGTTAAGTTAGCACGGCCCCTCCGGCTTGGGGGCTCACGAATTTCACCCCGGCTGACTGGAGCAAAGCTTTAAAGGCTTCTAGTTTTTTACTCTCTCTCCTCTGGACTTGAAATGGCCCAGTATCAAGCAGTGTTTCTTAAACTAGCCTTGGGTATAGGACAAGTTGTGCCTGCGTGCGTGCGTGCGTGCATGCGTGCGTGTGTGTGTGTGTGTGTGTGTAATTTCAATCCATCACAGATATTTTCAGAAAGTGCAACACAAATGATGTGCTAAAAAATTTTGAAATAAAGTAATGCCAGCCCTCTGGGAGGCTGAGGCAGAAGGATCAAAGTTCTACTCAGCCTGGGCAACTTAGCAACTTAGTGAGCATTTGTATCAAAATATAAAAATGTTAAAAGGACTAGGGATATAGCTCAGTGCAAAGGCCCTGGTTTCAATCCCCAATACTAGAAGAAAAGGAAAAGCACAGCATATAAAATGCAAACCCAAACATTTATCATTGCATTTACAAACATACACATGCTCTGTCTGTGATGAAAGTTCCCAAACACTTGCTCCTAACTGCTCTACCTGGCTCACTGAGAACAGGTGCCAGACCATTTGTGGGCAGGCACCAGTCCCTGGAGCACACACTTTGAGCACCAGCGGTAAAAAGTCAGAGTCAAAGCTTGTGGCTTCTAAGGCTGGGACGCAGAGGCCCAGGTTAGAGCCCAGGATGAGGGCCAGGAGGCTCACACAGGTCCTAATGTCACCTTTGTGGTTAGCTGGCTGAGTGGCTTCCCCCTTTGAGCTCCACTGCCTTTACTTTTCACAGCAGACCCTCAAGCCACTCACACTGCAGTTAGTTGTGCAAAGGAAGGTGTCGCTACTTTCCCTTGACTCTAGCTGCTTGCTTCTTTCCCGAGCAGAGGAAGGCAGAGTGGGGTGATACCATTTTAGCATATGTTTGAGGATCCATTTTAGCAAGCGCCCGGGCTTTCTCAGATCTCTACTCCGCAGCCCATCTCTTCTACATGCCATTGCTTTTGGGGCGTAAAGGAGAGAATAATAGAACTTACACCTGCACTTCTCAGACTTTAAACTGCACAAAAAGTGGGGTGGTTAAAATCCAGGTGCTGACTCGTGGGTCTGGGGTGTGGACAAGGTCCCTGAGGTTCTGCACCCTCAGCAAGCTGCCAGAGAACGCCCAGGCCCCTGGCTCTCAGGCTACATTCTGAGCTGCATCGGCTTCCGGGGGCTTCGGTAGGAAGAGGGATCAGATCTCTCAGTGGCTTTGCCACTCCTGCCAGCACTGCAACAGGGCCACCTGGAAGTCAGCAGCTCTCTGTAGTGGGGGGAATGGCACTGGCCACCCCAGAATGGTGATGGCTGAGGTGCGGACCTTGCTCTCTGACTGAAGTCTGCAGCCAAAGAACTCTTGGCCGGACTCTGGCTCATGTGTCTGAGCCCTGTAGTGCCAGCCAGCTGTACCTCCCCTCAGCTCTTATTGGTGCCTTGGAACCTTTGGAGCAGCTATGATGCCCCACCTGGACCCCAGCCAAGGCCACCAGCTGTCAACATGGCTACCTTTCACCATGCTCACAGAGGAGAACCAGGGAACTGCCAGGCCTTCTAGCTAGCCCCAAAGAACCAAGGGCAGCTCCGCTTACCTTCCTGTGCCCCGCACTGAGTTTCCTGACTACGGAGTCCACCACGTGTGTGGGCTACTATCTCCAAACTGGATCTTCCCAGACCTCCCGGTACAGCCAGGGACCAACACACTGCTGACTCAAGCGTGCTCCCCTCCATTTGAGAATAGACTTCCCTCTGGCCAGATCCCAGAGTGCGAGGTCAGAACTCTTTCATTTGTTTCCCCCAGTTTCACCTTCATCTCCCCACAGTCCTCACAGGAAGAAGCCACTCCCGTTCCTCTTCCTGTCTGTCTTGATCCACTGAGTAGGAACTGAAGGAATGTAGGAAACCCTTTTCTGGCCCGACAGTGCTTGGCTTACACTCTACTTCCTCCCTGTGGATTCAGACACAAGCTACTGCAATCAAAACCGAGGTACGACTTCCTCAGAGAACACGGACTGGCTGCTCTTCTGTACTGCCCTGAGGTCCATTGGGGATCCACATGAAAGTACCACCCCAAGCCAGACTTGGCACTGTGCACCTGTAATCCCAGCACTCTGGGAGACTGAGACAGAGGAGAGCAAGTTGGAGCACAGCCTGGGTAACTTAGTGACTTATCAGGACCCTGTCTCAAAGTAAACATATTTTAATAATGGACTGGGAATATAATTCAATGTGAAAGCTCTGGGTGCGATGCCCAGTACCACAAAAAAGGAAGAGAGAGAGGAGCAGAGAACAGAGCAGAGCCCCAAATGATCCCTGCTGCATGTGAAATGAAGGAGTCTCTCTGGTCCCAGGGATCTATCTTCTTGGCATCTTGGAAACAGAGCACGTTTCCGAGGAAGGCCAGAAGCTGAGGTCTCAGGTGACTCTGTCATTCCACAGATAACTGATGAGCAGCTAGGGGTGTCAGGCATCACTAGGAGACCAAGGAGCCAAGGAACCATCTCTCTGTGGCATCACTGGCACCCCTTGTGAGCACCGCTCCTCCAGACATCTCTGGTGGCCTTCGAGAAAGAACTTGCTGCCACATTCCAACTCCTGACCCCTTTAGGGTCTTCATGGGCTGCCTGGCTTGGACCATGCTTCAGGAGTAGCCCCTCTAACAACTGATGGCTGCAGGGGCACCCCCTGGACCACTCAGCGTTGTGGCTGGGTACACTCCCTGGCCCAGGCCCTGGCTACCCCTCCCCATACAGCCAGGTGCTGGCAGGGGTGCTGCATGAGACAAAGCAAGGAGATTACAGAGCTGAGGCTGTCGGTGGCTGCCTTGGTGACATGGGTGACCACCCTGCTATGGAATCCCCTGCCTGTGTGTCCTGCGCTAAATCAAAGGGAAGACTAGGGGCCACTGCAGCTGTCTGGGCCTCTCGGTCTCCTCCCCTCTGAGGAGTCTTTTCTCAATTCCAATGTACAGATGGCTGGTCACTCATGTGCAATAGACTCAGAGGCCCATGGGCACAGGGTACACTCGCAGTCCTACCACGGTCTACTCTGCCACTTGCAAAGGAGCTCCACACCCACCCAAACACCCAAGGTGTCTTAGGTGGGAAGTCCCTCTGGGGGAGCTCTCAGAGCCAGCTCCGCTCAAGAGGGGAGCAGAGCCCCTGCTCTGAGTGTTTTTTGCCTCCAGGTTTGGCTGGAAGAGTCACAGCCAGTTAGGACTCAGAGGATGACCCAGGAACCACCCGAGGAAACAGCCTTTGTGAGCAGACCCAGGAAGCAGGGCCGGCCCACTCCCAGACAGCAAAAGGACATGGCCAACCCTCCCCGGCCTGGGTTTCAGCCAGAGCACCCACCGCGGCTGGGAGAGAGTTGTGGGTCCAGGCAGACCCCAGAAAACAGCCGCCATCCTCCAGTCAGCTGTGAGTGTTTGTTGTCACAGCTGCTCTTCAGCTCGGCTGTTCCAGTGAGCAAAGGAATCTGTTTGTCTGAGAAAAAGAATGTAGCAGCCATGGGAGGTGGCCCCAGGCAGCCCAGGCGCAGCTACAGAACTCCCCCAAACCAGCCAGCCACCCAGAGTCATCACCCAAAGGCCTGAATGCCAAGGTCACGGGCTCAGAGACACCCTCACAGTTTATACCCACACCCTCTCAAACGTTCTGCTCCTCTGTGGCCTAGGGCTTTGCCCTGAGTCTCTGGGGCAGGTGCCAGGCTGGCAGGCTGGGCACACAGGACAGAGGCCCACCCTTCCGCCTGAGGTATTTTATTTACTTCTCCTTTTACAGACAGCCCTCCCCCCCCCCACCACCACCACACACAGTCTGAGGAGGAAATCAGTCAGCTGTGTGTGTGAGGAAAAAGCACACAGGACTAAAAGCAAACAAGTCCGCAGCCAGGCGAGTAGTCCAGGAGATGAAGAAAGCAGAGAGGTGCTGGGAGACACCCCAGCGCCAAGGCCACCCCAGGGCCAGCCCAGCCACAAGAGGCAGAGCTAAGTCCAGTAGGGTGAAGGCTATCTGCCAAACAGGAGGTCCAGCCACAGTCCCACAGGCCTGGCATCTGTGTCCTGGAGCATTCTGAGCAGCCCAGCAAGTAAACTGAGGCAGGGCCAGTCCAAAGGTTACCTTGTTGGGTGGTTATGACCATGAGGACATCTGAGATCCCAGGAGAAAGTTTGGGGCTCTCCAGGTGCTCTTGGCACCCATGCTTGTCTATATGCCCTTCAGCAGCCCACCACATTGACCAAGAAGTTGCTCTGTAAGTGAAAACAGGGACAAAAGGCACATTTTCTGGATCACATCATGCTTCCATCCAAATCTGGTTTGGAAAATTCCCTACTGCTATTGCAATTGAAGTAGGGGAGTAGAGTGCTCGCTTCGGCAGCACATATACTAAAATTGAAGTAGGGGAGTAGAATGTATACTCTGAAGTAGGGGAATAGAATGCATACTCACTGGTCCACCTTCTGAATCACTTCTACTCAGATTAGTAATGTCAGCTTCACTGAGGACCTCCCCTGGGTCAGCCTGTTCATGTTCTTAGAGCCTGCAAAAGACTCTCAGAGACTGAAGGCCTTGGTCAAGCTCATACTGCAACAGTGACCAGAGGAAGGTGACTTAAGCTGGGTCTACCCAGAAGCAGCCCCAGACATAAGGACTTGGGCTCAGGTGATCCACTGAAGAGGGGGCTAGTGAAGCAGGGAAGGAAAGCAACCAGTAAACGGCATGTTATTAAATCACCAGAGTAAGATGCTGGGAGTCAACTCCATTGGGTTTCTCTGAAAGATTCCTTAAAAGACACTTGAGCATTGTCTCTCTTGGGGAGTGTGGAAGCTGATATGTCTCCCCTAGTCCTATCCATCACTGCATCCATCCCTTCACGTCCATGCTCATGTCCTCAGAGAATGTTCTAGGTGGGTGAGGGTGCCATGAATATTGCTACAAAAGTTGACCCCAGGCTACCCTTTATGTGGAACCTGAGATTGGAATGTTTAAGGCCTTCCAGCTAGGCTATGATGAAAAGAGTCTGTCAGTAGTCATGGTGACAGAGAGAGGTGATATAAACAGCCTCCCCCATGCACACACCCACACGTGCACTCATGCACATGCACACACACACACACACACACACATACACATACACACACACACATAGGTACTCACCAGCTTGCACTATCTGAGTGGGGTTGGGTTTTTGTGTTGGCTTCTGAGTGAGGATGCCCTTGAGGCCTGTGACCTGCACCAAGTGAGTAGGTGGGACTCAGAAGGCTCCACACCTAAAGGTGAAGATCCAGATCTAATTCCCAAATTGATCACTGTGCAACCTGCTTAGGGAACAGGTTGCTGAGGGCCCCACTGCCTACAAAATGAAGATATTAATCCTCTAAGTATTCTTCTAAAAGTTAGAAATGACAGGGTGGCCTGTCTATCATAGTGCCTGGTCTAGAGTAGCAAGAGTTGGTCTTAATTGTTTATTGAGGTAAAGTTCACATAACATAAAATTCACTATTATCACCCTATTAAAAAGTGCAATTCAGTGATATTAAGTACATTTACAGTGTTGTGCAGCCATCACCACCACCTAATTCCAGAACATTTCACCACTCTAAGAGGACCCCCGTACCTGTTAAGCAGTTGCTCCCTATTGTCCTCTCCCCCACGGCCCTGCACACTAATTGACTTTGTTTTTGTAGATTTGACCATTCTGAACAATCCACATCAATGGACTCATACAGTATGTGACCTTTTGTGACTGGCTTCTTTCACTTGGCACAATATCTTCGAGACTCATCCATGTTGTAGTGCATGTCAGTGCTCTATTGTGTTCTGTGGTTGAATAATATTCCATTGTGTGGATCTGCCACATTTCATTTATCCATTGATGGACATTTAGGTCCTTTGTGTGCTCAGGCTATTATACAGAGGGCTGCTGTGGACGTTTGTGTGAAGTTTTTGTGTGGATGCATGTTTTCAGCTCCCACAGGTATATACCTAGGAGTAGAATCAAGGGATCATGTGGTGTTAACTTTCTGAGGAGCTACCAAAGCCTTTCTGTGTGTGCTTGTTTAGTAGTCACCGTAGGGGTACAAAGTGATATCTCCCTATGGTTTTGATTTGCATGTCGCTAATGACTAATGATGTTGAGCATGCTTTCATTTGTTTATTGGTCTATATTTTTAAGAATGTTGGTCATGGGCGGGAGGGTTAGCTCAGTGGTTCCGGCGCCTGCCTTGCAAGTGCAAGGTCCTGAGTTCGATCCCCGGTAACCACATACAATGCTGGGCGTGGAGACTCACGCCCACCAGCCATCAATACCACATACCACAGTGCCGGGCGTGGTGGCGCACGCCTGTAATCCCAGCACTCGGGAGGCAGAGACAGGAGGATTGCTGAGTTTGAGGCTTGCCTGGACTACATAGTGAGCTCAGAGCCAGCCTGAACTACAAAGCGAGACCCTGTCTCAAAAAAAAAAAAAAACGAATGTTGGTCATTCCAGCAAAAATTATCCTGGGACTAAACAAACACACCAAAGTGCAGGGCGTGGCTAACAGGAGAATGGACTCCAAATGCCCCAGGCTTGAGTCCCCTTGGTTCAGATGTCATGGCTCCTTGTTGGCTTCAAGGACTTGGGGCACAGAGCCAGCTCAGTCATTAGGAGCAGCCCCTAGACCAAAAGGAGAAGTCTATCCTATCAGCTGGTCTAACTACTATTTTGTTTTGGTTTATTTTGGTTTTTGAGACAGGATCTCATTTGGTAGTTGAGGCTGGTCTTGAGCTCACTTTGTAGCCCAGGGCCTTGACCTTGAGGCAATCCTCCTGCCTCAGTGCCCTGAGTTCTCTATTATCTCCCTTCTTTGGGATAAATTTCCAGGATTGAGATCAGCAGAATAAAGAGAACAGACATAATTGTAAGTACATACTTTTTTAAATATGACTTCCCAAGTACTATTTAAAAAATTATACTATTTAAAAAATTTTTACTAAGTACACACAAAATTTTTTCTATTTTTACTTTATGTTTACATTTTATATATATATATAATTAGTTATATATGTAACTTCTAATTAGATGTGATGTTTTCTTTTGGGGGAGTTGTCTTTGCATTTTGCTCATTTATTAATATTTTCTTATCAGTTCAGATGGTCTCTTTCATAAAATAACTGTATCAACCATATTTTTGTCCTTAGTCTGGTCTCTTTATATTAGTTGGAATGTGGTTTGGATCTTTTTCTTTCCTTTGCGTTAGGTATTTTTGATTATCTGTACAGTTAACCTTTATTTTCTATTTTCTGATTCCTTCCATCACTTTAAAAATCCTTCCCCAGAGGCAGAACATGGGTTTAAAACGCGATGCTTCAGAGGAAAACTTTCAGCTCCTCAGAAGTCACAACGTCCCTCTGATGAATCCTGTGACACTGGCAGCCAGTACTGCTCCAGTGTCACAGAAGAAGCAGCTGAAGGCCAAGAAGTAAGCATCGAGGCAGAGGGGTGGTCTCGGGGGTTCTTGGTCTTAGCCTAAAGCGGTACTTGTCCACTTCCAGTGCACAGAATCCCCCAAGGGCGGGTTAAGCCCTGAGTGGTGGGTTGCCCCAGACCTGGTAGGTTCTGATTCCCCGCCAAGAAGCCTGGGCTTTTGCAGCATGCTCCCGATGATGGCTGGGGTCCACATCTAGCCTAAAATTTCCAGCCCCGACTTGTACCTCCTCACTGTGTTAATGAAGAAATGCTTCAGCAGCTCAGGATGGACAGATCTGGGTCTTTTCCAAAGAATCTGTTAATGGCAGCACATCGGAAACATAAGGCAGAAGCCGCAGCCTCCAGATGCTGTGTATTTCACACATACGGGGAGGAACCTGGACAGCAGAGACTGGGTATCCCAGGTACAGGACTCAAACACATGGGGTTAATTCCGAATCCCTTCTGAGAAATCCACGCAAGTGGGAAGGAAAGGTGAAATGATTGCTTATATACAGAGCCATCGAGGTCTTGACTGTGTTAAAATCCAATCATTACTTCCAGGTAGTAATGCGTTATAGGCAACGTCTCCTGCTTATGCTCAGTAATGCATGAGTCTCAGAGCGGTGGCCAGAGAAATGGCGAACCGTCGTATATTGAGCGAGTGATAATGGAATCCAGGAGGTGGAAATTACAAGTCGAAAAGTAAAATCGATGCTCTGACTGTGAAATGACTGACTGCCTGGAGAGGACCTGTGCAGAGGTGTGCCCCCCTTGCTCGGCACTGACCTCAAAAATGCTCCCAGGTTCTGAAGTTCCTTGAGGGCAGGGAGCATATTTTAATCATGGGTAATCATATCATGTCTAGGTTGAAATGGGCCTTGGGGAGCAGCCAGCCCTGGAATGGCAAATCGGTTTCATTTCGGTGCCAGCTACAATTGGTTAGCGATGGCTGCCTGCAGCGCTGGGCTGAGAAACATTCTGTGTGTCTCTGGGCTCTGGCCACGATCAATTAGCCGTGCTTACCACCAGCAGGGGGTGGCAGGGAGGTGGCACTTTGCTCCAATTAGCCAACCCTGATGTGGTTCCACTTGCCCAGCTGACAGACGAAGCAGGAACTGCTCCACTGCCCTGTCTTTGTCCCCAGCCACACCCCGGTGCATTCCTGTCCCCTGACAGCCATCATCCGAGAGGGTCTGTGAACTAGGATGGGGGAAGAACATTACATCCCAGAGTTGCTAGCCTCTAACTGAAATCAAGCACTTTGTTCCATTTCAAACCTGTGTTGCATCAGTTCCACCTGTTACAGTCACCAGTGGGAACCACAGCTGTCCCTTCTGAGCACATTGGAGTTGCTGCTGCTATCTCTAAAGATCGAAAGAAATCATAGAAGTTATTAGATCTGCCATTAAATCTTGTTATTTAATGTATTAATAAAGAAGCACATATATTACTGCCACACAAAGTTGTTTTTTAATATTTGGATAACCACATTTTGGTATAATTGGTTTCCTCTTACTGCTATTTTATGCATGCAAATATGCTAATCTGAGAAGGTGTCCACAGGCTTCACCAGATGCCGAGGGGTTTCATGGCCCACAAATGGTTAAATGCCCCTGCCAAGTTCTGCTGCTGGCAAGTCCTGGGAGCCAGGACCTTGCCTGCCCTTGACTTCAGGCAGAGAAGCTGGCTTGGGCAGCATGGGTGGCCTTTGCTACCTCATATTCTTCGCTGTGATTCGGCAGCAGCTGGCAGCTAAGACGGTGAGAATTGGCTGCTCTCCACTCTGGGGAGACAGCTGACCTCGGGGGCTCCCTGGGCTCAGATGTCCAGACGGTGACAGCTCTGGCCCTGTGCCAGGCCTCCCTAGTTTGGCCTTCCAAAGTGATGGTCAGGCTGGGTCACAGGCACAGCAGCAGCAGCAGCAGCAGCAGCATTGTGCTGCTCGGCTCCACCTTCCTTTCTGCCATGGTGATCGTGTCCTTCTGCCGGACAGCTTCCTGCTGCAGGCCACAGCTGCCCTCAGCTCTGGGGATGGGGGGGGGCAGAGATTACGCAGAGATGTCAGGGAGGTAGCCCAGATCATGTCACCGTGGACTCTACTTTGCTGATTTCATTTCATTTTCGAGATGCACAGGCCCTCCTCCATTAGACCCACAGATGCTAGTTTGTAAGCTACTGGCCCTGAAAAGCATCTCAAAAACTGATCTGCTTCACACATTCCCCACCACCACCTTCCCTTTGCAAACCGGGAAACCAGCCGAGAGAGGGGACATGCCCTTACCACATGGCACAGGCCCCGGAGTGGAACCCAAAGCTCTAAACCACCAGGCCAGGCCTTCCCCCAGCACTGCACAGCCTCATAAATAATGCAAGATTTGGGCAGTAACCATCTGTCTCAGGGTAAGAACTGGTTCAAATAAAATTCAAGTCTCCCCTGTTCAAAATCACCTTTTGATGAAGTGAGGGAATAAGGCCACCACAGCTGCCCCATTTGTAGGGGCCTCTGTTCATACTGCGTTCTTGGTAACTGGCATAGCAGAGCAGACACTTTTTTGTCATGTTTTTGACTCCTTGGAAAGTCCTAGCAGTGGTGTGGGGGGAAGAGTGGACCCTCCCATGTTCCAACAGTAGCTCAGAGATGCTTCAGGGACAGAACTGCACTGTCACCCAAGGCACTCCCCATTGCCAACCTATAAGAAAGACAAGGTTCTGCCAATAGTCTGGATGGGCAAAGAGCTGGAAAGAGCACTCCCCAAATCTCCACAGCTTTGCGTAATTTATAGAAGGCTTATTTCATGCTCATTTCTCTTCCCAGTCTGGGTTCCAGGGTTAGCCTGCTATGGCATGCCTCAGGGATCCGGGCCTCAGGCTTCTCCCATCTTGTGAAATGGCACTACCGATGTGAGTATGGAGTCTTCAAGGTCAAAGCAGAACAGGAAGAGAAAAAGTTGCAACCACAGTAGAAGATCTTCATGGCTGAGGTACATAGCCTCCACCCACTTCCATAGGACAGAACTGTCACAGAACATTGGGGAGTGTGGTCTAGCTGGAAACTCAAAAGTTGTGGAAATGGCTGTGGTGGGGACAGTGACCCTTCCCCAGACATCAATGTCCTACTATTGTCTTAGTAAGAGTTCTTTTGGTTGCCTGCGACAGATAAATTTGTGTAGGGTGGGAAAATGTCATGTAAGGACAACCGAAATGTTTCTGGGTACCTCACAGAAACCAGAGGATCCTTAACCAGGCAGACTAAGTCAGAAAGGACTGAGGGAGGTATGGAGAGTATCAGTCTGCATTCCCAGAAACCGAATCAAGCCACCTCCGTGGGTTTCGACTATTTTGCTTGTCTTCATTCATTCATTCATTCAACAAATATTACTGAGTACTTGTAGGTGCCAGGCCTGGCTTCACAGCTGTGACACTAACATACCAAGTCTCAGCCCCCCTGAAGCTTCTACTCCATTCATGTCTCTCTCCTCTCAATGATCACAATCCCCAAGATTGCCGTGCCCTTCGGACAAGATATTATGGTGCTGGCAAGGCAAACTTTCCTCTTGTAGAACTACAGAGTGGTCATGGGCCTCCCAACTGCCATTTCTGCCTCTTTCCCAATTACTGCTTCCATCTTGTATCTACTAGATGCTCAGACAACTGGGTTATATAGTCACTCACACAGGAGGGGCTTCCTGCTTGGCAGCCAGAACAAGGGCCTGAACTTGAGCTTCCTATAATGCAGACTAGGAGACAAGCTGTAGGTGTCTGTGGTTGATTTGAGAGGGGAGGCCAGGAAGTACCAAGTACAGAAATGAGGAAGTTAGATGGAAATAGGAAAAGACAGCAAGGGCAAGTGAGCATATGGGTTATCATCATGGGCAAAGGGGGCACAGTCCCTCAAGGCACTTCAGAGAGACTGTGTGCAATGACCCTGGGACTTATCTGTCAACTCTGAGGTGCCATCAGCCCTCTCTACCACCCCTGTTCTCTTGCTCCTTAGCTACTCTATAAGGCAGGTAATGCCAGGATAGACTGATTGGGGCTGGCATTTCTGATCTCTAGTTTTCAAAGCTGAAAGGATAAAAAAAACTGGGGTGTGCTGGGTATGGAAGCCAGGGCCTCAGGGAAGCTAAGCAAGTGCTCTACACTGAGCTGTGTGTTCAGCCCTCTATCAACTCTTTCATGGTCATCACTTCAGGAAGGCTAACTCTCCTACAGGCAGCCAACCACAGAAAACCTTCAAACAGAGACTTGGGAAGTTGTGAGTAGAGGAACTAACAACAGTCTCTGACATGCCCGAGATCCAAGCCTCCTGGGAGGCACAGGACCCTTCCTCTCCTCAGGAATCAGCAGCGCAATTCACTGTGCCTTTCTCTCAGCTCCACAGACCTTCTGATTCATAGTATGTGAGGAAAGCCTGCCGTGGCATCTGTTACATGCTCTCTAGGTGAGTGGTGTCCTTCAAAGATTGTGATTCAAGGGCCGGAGGGTTAGCTCAGTGGTTCTGGCACCTGCCTCACAAGCTCAAGGACCTGAGTTCGATCCCTGGTAACCACATATAATGCTGGCCGTGGAGACACGCCCACCAACAATCAACACCGCATACCACAGTGCCCGACATGGTGGCTCACGCCTGTAATCCCAGCACTCGGGAGGCAGAGACAGGAGGATTACTGAGTTTGAGGTTTGCCTGGGCACCATAGTGAGCTCAGGGCCAGCCTGAACTACAAAGCAAGACCCTGTCTCCAAAAAGCAAAAAAAAGCAAAAGATTATGATTCAAGAAAAGTTTCCAAGCTAGGTGGGGTAGTGCAGGAGGATCTCAAATTCCAGGCCAGCCTGGACACCTTAGCAAGTTTGAAGCCAGCCTGACTACACAGCAAGACCCAGTCTGAAAGAGAAAGAAAGAGACCACTATAGCCCACAAGACTCTCCTGCCCTGGCCATGCCTACCAGTTAGACCAATGTCTACTTCCCTCTGAGGCCAGAACCCTCCAAGCCTAGTCCAGTCCCAAGGCTCCTGCATGGCCTTTCTCTCCACCTAACTGCTACCCCTGTTCCAATCTGCCTCCCCTTGCTCAGGTCTCTGCTCAAAAGCTGTTTCCCAACCAATATGTCTTAAGAAGCTCCCCACACCCCTTCCATGCCGCATCATTCGCTTACCAGAGTGGAAACATTCTGAGACAGGGACTTTTGCTGCCTCTGTCACCACTCAATCTCCTGCCCAAAATTAACCCTGGAACACAGTAGGTCCTCAGGGAATGCTGGTGAGAATGAATGGATGTGGGCACCTCCACCAGCTTCATGAGTTCATTTCAGGAATAGTCACCTCCTTGTACAAAGCAGAAGAAACTGGATGTTCTGGAAGCAGGGGAGAGGAGGTTCTCCCAAGACAGCAAGCTCAGGTGCAGATGCACATGACCGGAAGTCCCCAAATTAGAACACACCCATTCTAAGCCCAGCTTGGCTCCTGCAAAATGAGGATACAACTACTGCAAGCGTGGTTGCCAGAATTTAGGGGGCTAATTAAATTCCCATTTAGACAAGGCAGTCCTCAGACACAGTAGGGCCAGTTTCAGATATTCTGAGTGTTACCAGAATGCACGTCACCAGAGGCTGCTGGCCTTCTTGTGTGACCATCACCAAGGCCCCACTTAGAAGTGCTGTGAAAAGGGAAGAAAATCCACACAGTCCCATCCTTTCCATCTGCAGCCTTGCTCCCTCGTGCTCACGCTTATAAACATCGACCCTTTAACTTGGAATCTGAGCAAGACAGCCCAACGCCATCTCGCTTCTATTTGCCCCTTTTCTGGGACCCATCACCTCTGCCGCCGGATGGGATGTCTGAGAGATGTGGCAACGTCTCACAGGGGCAAGATTGTGAGATTTCAGTTGCTTCTTGTGTTTCAACCTCCTTTCTGACCTGGGAGGGGAAAAGAAAGCCAACCCAACCCACGTGGGCGACTCAGAAAACAAGCCGAGATAAGAGCTTATTGACAGCCCCAGCTAGCAGGGCCCTCATTCACACCGCTTCAAAGACAAACACTTTCCGTTTGTCGATTTGTTTTAGGCCTTGCCGAATCTGCAACTCTGTGGCCTTGACTCTAAAAATAAATCTCCTGCAATAATGACGAAGCTGTTGCAAAGAGGAAGGCGTGCAGAGAGGGAAAGACAGAGGGAGGTGAAGCCAGAGCAGGCAGGAGGGAAACCGAATACCCAAACAGGAAGAAGGGATGTGGGGAAATAGCCCAGGCGGCTTCCTTCCCAACAGCCGGTTCTTTGCAAAAGCCCATAGCAAGCAGAGCTGCGCTCCCAGGACCTGTGGTTCACAGGAGCTGAGCCTGAAGGGGGGAACCATCTTCCTAGTCATTTTGCCCTCTGGCAGGCAGCTTGCTGCTTGTTAACTGTGATCCCGTTTGCCAGCATCTTCACCTGGGTGCTTGTTAGGAATGCACTTCCTGGCCAGCCGGACCCCAGACCTTGAGGATGAGAATCTGCATTTTTTTTTTTTTGAGACAGAGTCTTGCTTTGTAGTTCAGGCTGGCCCTGAGCTCACTATGTAGCCCAGGCAAGCCTCAAACTCAGCAATCCTCCTGTCTCTCCCTCCCGAGTGCTGGGATTACAGGAGTGAGCCACTACGCCCAGCGGTAATCTGCATTTTAACAAGATCCCGGTGCGACTCACTAATGTGTATTAGCCTTTGAGAAGCCGGATAAGGTCCCTAGTGCTTCACCTAGTGCAACACAGCTCTTAAATCTCCTCCCTTCAGATTAATGGAGATGCAAACACCGCCCCCACTGGGGGGCTTGCTCAAGAAGAGCTTCCCTTTGTTTTGTTTGGTGGCAGTACTAGGGACTGAACCTAGGGCCTTTGCTTGGATCTATACCCCCAGGCCTTTACTAAATTGTCCAGGTTGGGCTTGAATTTGGGATGCTCCTGCCTCAGCCTTTCAGAGTGCTGAGATTACAGGAGTGCACCAAGACACCAGTGAGAACTTTCTTCTGAATAAAGGAACCTAATGGCATCTAGCTAGAGGTCTTGGTGACCACAGAGTAACGGTTAGAATGCTGCAGTCTTCTCACCCCTGGGGTCATTGGACCCCTCTTTGACCTGTTTGCACAGACGCACCGATGTTCATATGACTGAGATATGCCAACCAAGTTAGAACTTCTTACCCCAAGAACTTCTTACTTTTGGGGTATTTGACCTTTGAGTTCCTTCCTTGCTACCCTCATTGCTTTGTTTCTCCTTCCTGGGATGCTGGGCTGAAATGTTCCCTTGTCTCCTCATCTTTATGAAACTCTATTTCATGGCCTCGGTGGTGAGGTTGTGATACATGCTGACACCTCTACTTTTGCTGCCCCCTCCACTTGCAACTTCCAGACATATTTCAACCTCTCTCTACTGTTCTCATCATTTCTCCAAAGAGACCATTCTTCCCTCCTTCCTGCCTTGGTGGTCATAAACTCGGTTATTTAGTGTGGATTCTGGTCCCCTCGCTCATGCACAGGCTGGGCAGGTGAACAGTCAGGCCATTGTTTAGATGCCGAGCAGGTGACAAATAGTTATGGTTGCTCTTTGCTGGAATTCTAAATAGTGGCTGTCACTCTTCATTGACTATAAAATGTACAAATGTGAATGATAAGAAAGAACATAACTGTGGCCCATCTGATCAAATTTATTTGAGTTGTGCTTTAAAATCAATTTAATTTGTAAATTATTCATGGCATGTAGCAACTATTACAGCCTTGCACTACCAAAACCTCTCCGGCTTAAAGATTGTACTAACTTTTTGAGACATCTTATAAATGCTTCTCCTCATTTTCTATCACAGAAATAATGTATATCTATTTTAGAAAATATGGATGCTACAGATAAGCAAAAGTAATTATTTCATGATTATCGCCTTTAATCTTATGACTAAAATATAATCACTGTTAATATTTTAGTGCATATCTCTTCAGTCTTTCTTCATTCTACACACACACACACACACACACACACACAGACATGCATGCAGGCACATGTGTATGGACATCACCCTTTCCTTTGCAGGGTCATTATATGTGTGCTAGCTTGTCTTGAAGACAGTCACCATCAATTCCTTCCTCCACATATTTCTGGTCCTTGAACCCCAGGGTACTATGAAGTCAGCACATATCAACTCTCCAGAACTTATTAACACACATCTCTTTCCAACTCTGTGTTCAGTGACATGTTGATTCTTGAGATCAGGCATGGTTTAAAAAAATCCTCCCCATCCCCCTTAGCCAGTTAGTTGTTAAGCATTTACCAACTGTGAAAGCAGATGCTCAAGGCCAGCAACTTCCTGGGTTCAAAACCTGGCTCTTCACATAGGGCCACTGATCAGGATGGCCTTGAGGTTGGTTTAATGGTCTGCTGACTCCATTTTGACATTATTTGATTTTTTTTTCCTACAGTACTATACTAGATACAGAAACCAAGGCTCTCTACCAGTGAGGGCACTTTGAGCCCTTTCATTTTTTTAAATTTTGAGATAGGGCCAGGCGTGGTGACTCACACCTGTAATCCCATCACTCGGGAGGCAGAGGCAGGAGGATTGCTGAGTTCCAGGCTTGCCTGGGCTACATAGTGAGCTCAGGGCCAGCCTGAACTACAAAGCGAGACCCTGTCTCAAAAAAAAGAAAAAAAACTTTGAGATAGGATCTCATGAAGTTGCCCAGGTTGGCCTTGAACTTGCAATCCTGCCTCTGCCTCCTAAATAGCTCAAATTACAGGGGTGCATCATGGTACCCAGCTTCATTTTGAAATTCCTAACAATTCTATGTTTGAACCATTATTTTGTAAGTGAAGTCTGATAAGGCAACAGAGCATGCACATGTTGTCCTGTCCTGGGGCTTCATTAGAGGAAGGTGTTCACAATGCCCCCAGGCACAGATTTCGGGTGGACCCAACACGCAGGGAGCTCAGTGAGATTTGAAACAGCCACAAGGTAAGCATGTCATGTGTCACACACACACAGGAAGCAGGGAGCAGAGAGCCCCAAGAGGCCGTGCTTTCCTTTTGAAGCAGTGATTGTGATTGCTTCACATGCAGAAAGAAAGCAGAGGTTTTTGAAGAAACACAAATGACTAAGAACTCATGTTCTTTTCATTTCCCTTTGCTGTGCAGAGGATGAAACCCAAGACCTCACAGATACCAGGTAAGTGCTTTACCATTGAGCGCTATCCATAGCCCCTCATTCTTCCTCGTGTTATTTCTGTACAGCCACTCCCACCAAAAATGGGGGCACACGGGAAGGGGAAAAACAGTGCCACTCAAAGCTTCCTTTCCTAGGCTGGAGATTTAGCTCAGTGGCACCTGCCTAGCAAGCACAAGGTCCTGAGTTCGATCCCCGGTAACCACATACAACAATACTGGGAGTGGTGACTCACACCCATCAGCAATCAGTACCACACACCATAGTGCCGGGCGTGGTGGCTCATGCCTGTCATCCCAGCACTCGGGAGGCAGAGACAGGAGGATTGCTGAGTTCAAGGTTTGCCTGGACTACATAGTGAGCTCAGGACCAGCCTGAACTACAAAGTGAGACCCTGTCTCAAAAATAAATAAATAAGACCTTCTTTTCCTTCCAGTCCTGCTTTATTCGCCGTAAACTGGAACCAGAGCACTGAACAACATGAACATCCCAAGAAGTCAAACAAACCAGCTGAGCTCGCTCAGTGCAGCATTTCCACTATTCTGGGAGGGAACAAAATGCATATGTATGCCTGTGCACTGAAACACAAATTGTGTAATTCTGGTGATTCTGCTTACTAGTTAAATGCTCTTATATTTGCATTTAAAACTGACATCACACAATATATAGATGAATGGTACATTCATGTTAATAATTTAAATTTTTAATTTTTCTTTACTTAGAAATACATTAAATAGCAAATAAACACTGTAACTCAAGAGAGAGAAAATGGGAGAAAGCAAAAAGCCTTATGTTTTAGTGTCCCAAATTCATGTTGAAATTTAATTTCTAATGCACTGAAAAGTGGAGCATTGGGGAGTGGAACCTCTAATGTATTGAAAGGTGGGGCCTTTGGGAGATACTCTCATGAATAAGTACCCTCCTGACTGCTTTAGTCAGTGGAATTCCAAAGAAGAGAGCTTTGTCCATTGTGCAGTTCGCCTTTAAGAGGACTGAAGGTTTCTGCTTCCTGCCTTCTCGGAGCCCGGAACCACCCGGAAGACAGTCAAGGGTACTCTGCTGGAGGAGCTCAGGGATAGCAGACATGTGAAGGAAGAATCCATCTCAGACAGGAGAGACAGGAGCCTTCATCAACTCCAGCCCCAGCTGCCTTCTAACTGCAATCACATGAGAGACCCCAGGCAAAAACCAGCAGGCTAAGCTCTGCTGACTCCTCAAAGCCTGGAAGATAATAAGAAATTGTTGTTCAATGCACTAAGCTTTAGGATTGTTTGTTTAGCAGCAACAGATAACTGGCACAATGTTCCAGTTTTATAATCTATGTTTTTAGGTTGCAAAGAGAAAATGTTAGACTTATTTCTTCCAGGAAGCAGAATATTAAGTAGCAAATACTATGAGCTATTAAGAGCATATCTCTTAAGTTTAATGTGCTGAGATTTACTGGGAGTGGGAACAGAGGAGGTGCATTAAAATGTAGCTTCTCTCACTCTAGCCTCCTAGAGTGGAGGTCAGTAAATCTGGATGCACCCAAGCGGTCTGCACCTTCATGAGCCCGCACATGATTCAGAAACAGGCTCTGGTGCAGTTGTGGCAAACCTATGGCACACGTGCCCCAGAGGGACTGTTTGTATCATCAAAAGCTCTAAAAGTTTTGCTATCATGGTTCTGGTAGATCGCAATTGGTGAAACACTACTTCAGCGGGGATTTTCCACAGTGGCAAAATGGTGTGGATTTTAAAGTGTCAAAATAGTCCCATGCAGACCTTGATGGTAGCCTGAGGAGGTGAACTGGGATAGGGATAACCCTGCCCATCACAGAATTTTCCTTGTCATATATTTTGAGAGACAGTAGAGAAAGCAAAGGACAATGGTCTCTAGGACAGGATACCTGGCATCCATAACTTGACGAGAAGAGGTTATTTATCTCATAGTTTCAGGGGTTCCGATTCATGATTGGCTGGCTCCAAGACCGAAATGGCAGTATGGAAGGATGTGGCAGAAAAAGCTGCTCAATTCGTGGCCTCCAGGAAGAAGGGGAGGAGGAGGAGGGAGAGACACCTTGGAAAGCACATCCCAGTGGTGTACCCCTCCAGCTGAGCCCTACCTCCCACAGCTTTCTGTTGACTACCCGTCCTTGTTGTTCCACCTACTTCATTACCATATTCTGACTGGCTTTCTTTCCCTGTTTCTCATGCTCACTCCCATCCCAAATAAACGTCACAGGAATCCTTGTCTAGGACCTGCCCCTAGGAGAAGCCTAAGACGGAGACCTTACACACCTCACAGCCAGCATCTGGGCCTTCTCACCAGCATGCCTTGTGACAGCTCGGGTCAAAATGGCAGCAACGAACAAGCACCTAGGGCCTATAGAGATGAGTCCAAGCCTGGGCCTCCCTGGAGCCATCTCTAGGACTGGCAAGCCTCCCACCCTACCTACTTGGCTCCTGCTACGCACCACAGAACAGCTTCCTTTCTATTCCCTCTGTGGATGAGGAAAGCAGAGACAGAGAGGTTCGGGAGGCCGTGCAATAGGAGTCAGGGGCTGACTTGGGCCTAGAAGTTTCTCCCAGAATCTCTACCCATTCCCACTGACACCCCCCTCGTGTGCACCCAACTTCCAGCCCTCCTCAGAAGGGAAGGAGTTAAGTGCTGCGTTACCAAGGAACTGCCACACTAGCCACCAAAGTGACTGCTCGTTATTTGAACACTTTCTTCTATTTGACTGAATACAGGAAAAATGTCACAAATAGAATATTCATCATCGCCCTCGCGCTCCTTTTCTTCCCCGCTTATCTCCCTGCTGTCATGTACCAGTGCCGGCTTCAGGTTCATTTGGTATGTTGAGTGCGTGCCCAGGGAGAGGATGCCGCTCAAAGGCTTGCCCACACGCTCTGCAACGCGACAGCCCTCCCTCCCTGCCGGTGACACCCCACCAGACAGACGCCACTCACTCTGACCCCTCGAGGGTAGGACACCGTCTGCCTAAGTGGAGGAGCCTTCTGTTCCACGCGGAGGGAACATAAAGGACCCGAGGAGCCTTCACAGCCATTTAGTGATTCTCGGCATGTCACTTTTACAGACACCTCAGCTTCCAGAGCTTTATCCTCAGGTGCTTCTTAGAAGACGCAGGATGGCATCCCCACCTCACTTCAAACACCGTCTGTTTCGAGATCCTCAGAGGGGCTAACGCCGCCTGCCAATTTCTCAGCTAGAGTCATCAGCGCACAGTGTCTCTCGCTGCCTCTTTTCCATCACTGCCAGAGACTCCCCCGGCCCACTCCTCCTCCAGCCAGGCCCCATCCTGCACATCGCCGTGTCAGGCTGCCGCGAACACGTTCAGAGGACAGGGAAATCAAAGTACTTATTGCCCTGACAATTAGATATTATGTTCAATTGCGGTAACACGAGCCTGAAAACCGGTGGCTTACACAAGACAGGGGTTTATTTTTCTCTCCTGTATTATCAATCCAGAGGTGGGCTTCCCTTCAGTGACCCAGCCTGGTTCCCGCCACCATTAGTGAGGAGCCATCAGCACGTGATCTTAAGACAGGCCTGGAGCTCTCGCCACTGCATCAGTTTCGAGCACAATAAAAAATGAAGGACAGGAGGATCCTCCCAAGCTGATTAGCCTTTCCTGTAAGGAATATTCCCACTAATCCCACCCAAGAACTCCAAGTACCACTTGTTAGCCAGCCTGTGTTGTATAATTATCCCTAACTACAGAGAATGCTGGGAAATCTAAACTTGCAGCACAGCATATGGCCATGATATATAAAGTGGGGTTTTGTTGATGTTGTGGGCTGAAGTGTACCCCATTCTGATTCATATGCTGAAGTCCCAACCCCTACAACTTTAGAATGTGACCACATTTGGGAAAAAGGGCCTTTAAGGAGGCAATTAAGTTAAAACAAGGTTGTTAGGTTGGCCCTAATCCAATATGACAGGTGTCCTTATGAGAGAAGGACACAGACCCACACAGAGGATAGATCACGTAAGGACACAGGCAGGAGATGCCACTGCTGACCAAGGACTGACACTTTGATCTGAGACATCCAGCCTCCAGAACTGTAAGACAACAAATATCTGTTGCTCTAGCCACCCAGTGTATGGAGTTCAGTCATGCCAGCCCGAGCTGACCAAACACTGTGCGAGGAATAAGAGAATGGGCGATTTCCAGTGGCCGGCACATCCAGCAAGACCATGTCCTTATTACCTGAGCTTTCAAAGATATTTTTCAACATGCTAGCAGTTTTACCAAGATTCTTTCTAAGGTCCTGTTTACTCAGTGGTATCCAGAAGGAAGCACCAGCTCACCCTTCCTGGTCAGCTCTCTGATGCCTCAATTTCTGTTCTGTCTCTGCGTGATTCTTTTCCCTACAATTTCTTGTGTAAAACTTATGGTCCCTCTGGAACAACTGGAGAAGTACTGAAATAGCCCTCCCTCCCTTCCACTGGCCATAAATAGTTTGAATGTCTAATGTTGGTGCTTCGTTCCTTTGGGTACCACATCTCTGTGACATGGTGGATGAGCTAGGTCAGATGAGCCCTGGGCAGGTTTGCACTGGACAAGAGCACAGAGCAGGCCCAGGAGGATGGTTGGGAAGGGGGTGGAACAAGAGCCCAGAAGGTCCTTGTGGTGCTGCTACGAGCAGAGGTGTTCCTCAAATGCTGCAAATCCTGCTTTGCTGACAGGGCACAGGGAGGGTGCTAGGGGCAAAATCCTGGGGAAGACCTGCACCTCTGCTCATCCCATGCTCTGACAAAGCTCCATTTTGATACCGTCTTCCTCCACATTGGCTGTCCTACCTTCTCTCGCCTACTGCTATGGTTGGAATGTGTCCCCTAGCTCTCATGTACTAGGAACTTTTACCCAAAGTCCAGGTTAATCGTATATGGAAGTGGGGCCTTTGGAAAGTTTGGGGGACTAAATGAGGCCATGAAGGTGGGGCTCTTTGAGGCTTTATAAGGACAGGAAGAGACCTGACCTAGAAAGATTGTGATTCCCCATGCTACTGTGGGCTACTACAGAAGTCCTCACTAGCAAAAGGGCTCTCAGAACATGTGGCTTTTTGACCTTAACTTCCCAGCCTCTAAAACTGTGAGAAATAAACATCTTTTCTTTATAAATTCCTTAGACCTCAGCATTCAGTTACAGCAACTTGGAAACCATCTGACATCCACCCTCCAAGCCTCTCTGCAGGACACCACCAGATAGTTGGGTGGGGCTGTTCCCCCTCCCCTGAGTACTGCACACTATTTCCCTACAGTGAGATGCCATAGTCATAAGGTATTTGTCTTGGTCACCCAAAAATCCCACAGTTTCTCTTTCTTTGATGGGTTCACTATTTGCTTTGATGGAAAATGTCTTTAAAAAGTCTTTAGGAGGGCCAGAGATTTAGCTCAGTGGTTCTGGCACCTGCCTAGCAAGTGCAAAGTCCCTGGTTCAATCCCGGTAACCACATACAATAATACCAGGCATGGTGACTCACACCCACCAATGATCAATACCATATACTACAATGCTGGGTGCTGTGACTCACACCTGTAACCCCAGCACTTGGGAGGCAGAGGCAGGAGGATTGCCAAGTTCGAGGCTTGCCTAGACTACATGGTGAGCTCAGGGCCAGCCTGCACTACAAAGCGAGACCCTGTCTCAAAAAAAAAAAAAATCTTTAGGAATTATTATTTTGCGACATTGGGGCTAGAACCTAGGGCCTCATATGTGCTAGGCAAGCATGCTATCACTGAGTTCCACCTCTACCCGTATAGGTGAACATTAATTAGCTAGTGTATCCTCATTTACTATACCTGCCCTTTTAATCTCTACTCCATGGTGCTTGGGACCCCAGCAGCCCTCCTGTTAAGTCCTGCCAATAGGAGGCACGAGAAGGAGACAAGTGGCAAGAAGGGAGGAGCTTCTGGCCTCAATCTCTAACAAGTACTATTGCTGGTTTCTCTTTTCCTGATTGAAACCTGCCTGATAACAATTGAGTGTAGAAATCCAATCTCAAAAATTTTTTTTTAAACAGGGTCTCACTTTGTAGTTCAGGCTGGCCCTGAGCTCACTATGTAGCCTAAGCTGGCCTCAAACTCTCGGCAATCCTCCTGCCTCTGCTTCCTGAGTGCTGGGATGACAGGTGTGAGCCACCACGCCCAGCCCAAAATAACCTTTCTGAGAAGTTTGAAGGCAGTGCTCCATTGTCTTCTATGGTCCAGCTGAGCTCTTTAACATTACTTTTTACCCTCAGAGTTTGGAAATTTCAATGTCTAGTAATGGAGCTTTTATAATTCTTGTTTGGTATCTGGTCACCTCTTTAAACCTAGAGATTGAAGTTCTCTCCAGTTCAGGGAAATAATTTAAACTATTATTACCTTGTTTTCCCTCCAACAGGATATCTGTTCTTGGCTTCCAAGAATTCCTATTAGAGAGTTAAATTTCAGCTGAATTTTGCCCTCTGTCTGTTAATTATACCCTTACATCTTTTTAAAAATCTCTTTACTGTTCTATACTTTTTTTTTTTGAGACAGGGTCTCACTTTGTAGTTCAGGCTGGCCCTGAGCTCACTATGTAGCCCAGGCAACTCGAACTCAGCAATCCTCCTGCCTCTGCCTCCCGAGTGCTGGGATTACAGGCGTGAGCCCGGCACTGTGGTATGTGGTATTGATGGCTGGTGGGCGTGAGTCTCCACGTCCAGCATTGTATGTGGTTACCAGGGATTGAACTCAGGACCTTGTGCTTGCGAGGCAGGCACCGGGACCACTGAGCTAAATCTTCAGCCCCTGTTCTATACTTTTTGAAAGAATCTCTCCACTGTCACTGAGTCAGGCTTGAGCCACAGTTGGTTGGCAACTGAGTCCCTCCAATGATCTTATTATGTGGGCAATTGGACTTTTGCAAATTCCAAGAACTCTCACATATTCTTTCAACAGCAATCAGCTCTCTATTCATTTAAATATCTCTCCATATCCTGGTAGAATTCCATGGGGATTAGTTCTTTTGTTTGTTTAGTTTGGCTCCTCTCTTTCACGAGTTCAGTTTTCCTCAGATACATTTTGAGAATTCTTTCCCCTCCATTCCTAGGATAGATGACCAGGCTGATCCATAGTGCAGCCTGGTATATATTTTCTAACTTCCAGGGGGAAATGCCTACTCTCATGACAATGAAACCAAGTTCTGGTTATAAAAGTCTAAACTGTCATGGTTGTTGGGTGAGGAGAGGCTTAAATCAAACCACCATTCCTTCGTTCCTACATGAAACTAGTATCTAGTATCTAGGCTAGTATCTTAGTCTACTGGAGTATATTAGGACTGCTATAATAAAGTATCATAAATTGGATGTGGTGGCACATGCCTGTAATGACCCCAGAGTGGCACCACCCAAATGCCAAGTGAAAAGAAATGGACTTAAACTGTGGCACATCCATACAGCAGGATATTACTCACCAATCAAAGAGAATGCACTACTGGATGAATAGCACAACCATGACACTGCCCATAAGAAGGTAACTACAAAATCCAGCCTGCACTGTTCCATTTATACAAAGGTCACAAACAGGCAAAATTTATCTATCACTTTAGAAGTCAGAAGCTTCACCCTAGGGGGAGGGGGAAAATAAAAACTAAAGAAGAGCCAAAAGGAAGATTCTGGGGGACTGGTCATATTCAGTTTCTTGTCCTGGGTGCACTTCTGCAAGTGTGCCCAAAGGACACAAATATGCTGTGTCCATTTATAATATGTGTGTTTCAGTATGTGGCATATATATTCTATATATAGTCCCATCACTGGGACCAATAGCTAACACCCACAATTCAGAGGAGGAAGGGTTTGATTTGGCTCACAGTTTCAAGGAACTCAAGTCATGGTCATCATAGCAGCAGGGCACAGTGGAGCAGAGCCGCTCATCTCATGGCGACCAGGAAGCAGAGCAGCAGAGTGCCAAGGAGGGTCAGACCATGCTTACTGCTCCAGGGTCTCCCACTGAGGAATGTAACACCCATGACTTAATCATTTCTCCAGGAGTCTCTTTTTTTTTTTTTTTTTTTTGAGACAGGGTCTCGCTTTGTAGTTCAGGCAGGCCCTGAGCTCACTATGTAGCCTAGGCAAGCCTGGAACTCAGCAATCCTCCTGTCTCTGCCTCCCGAGTGCTGGGATGACAGGCATGAGCCACCACACCCAGCACTGTGGTATGTGGTATTGATTGCTGGTGGGCGTGGGTCTCCACGCCCAGCATTATATGTGGTTACCTGGGATTGAACTCAGGACCTTGAGCTTGCAAGGCAGGTGCCGGAACCACTGCACTAACCCTCCGGCCCCAGGAGTTTCTTAATCCAATCCAACTGACAGCCAAGCTTAACTTGCACAGAAGTATATCATACAGTATTTTGATTTAGAAATTTTAAAATGAGAATCACACAGGAAGGGAATATGGACAGGTGAGATTGGCCATGGGTTCATTATCAAGTTGGGTGAGGGGTACATGGGGGCTCATTATAGTGTTTACTTTCCAGGATACTCAAAATTCTCTACAATAAAATAAGTTTTTCAGAGTAATCTGATTTGTGAAATCCATGCTTCCTCCCATGAGAGTGGAAGAAAGTTGTGGTTATTGCTTTTAATTAGAAGATGGGGATATCCAAATGCATTGTCCTGGAGTTCTTTTTATATGCATATGGGAAGATTTCTTAACCAGAGACCTCAGTCTTTTAGCAAGTCTCTCCTCATCTGCCCTTCACATCCTCAAGACACAGATGAGTATATTCAGGGACAATAGTTTTCACAAGAAGAAAGCTTGTCCAGAGCTTCCATTAGCTACTGGGATTTATGATTCGTATCTGCCTTGTTCCAGAGATGTATTTAAGGTTGAAAAAGATGCATACAATAGGACATTATAAAATAAATTATGAGTAAATAAGAACAAATGAGGTAAAGGAAAAACAAGACTAAGAAGGTAAGATGGAGCCAGAAGTGAGGTGACTGCACAACATACTTCCATGATCTCTCTGCATTTGCAGAAGGCAGGACACAAGTGTGAGTCTGAGCTCCCCTAAATCTGGGCATCCCAGCAGCCCAGGTGAGCAAGGCAAACAGGTCATGCTGTAGTTCACGGAATCAGCGACAGAAAGCAAAGCACAGTCAGGAGCACCACAACTATTGTTAACATTGAGATTGGAGGGCAAGTTTCTGCTGGATTTTCATGAGTATCATGATATTACATCACACACAGCACCAAAGCATACAAGACTGTCTAAGTTACGTGTCACTGTATTATTAGGTAGCAATGGAGACAGTGACACTGTTCAAAGGGCACTGTTCTGCGGGTACCAAATGGAGCCTCACAGTAGGATGGCCCTACTGAAGGGCTCACTTTGGAGTATCTCAAGAAAAGGTTCATAGGGGCTGGGGATTTAGTTCAAGTGGTACCACACCAACCTTGGACTCACAAGGATCTGAGTTCAATCCCAGGTACCACAAAAAAAAAAAAAGGAAAGGAAAGGAAAGGAGAGAGAGAGAGAGAAGGAAGGAAGGAAGGAAGGAAGGAAGGAAGG